>NDGM010984942.1:0-15278 GCA_002564305.1 Octomys mimax | reverse complement strand
CCCAGCACCACATGCCAGCCAGCCCTGCTCCCTGGTGGGCTGAGCTGGCCACACACACACAAATAAATAATTAAAAAAAATAAATCTATTTCAAAAGATAGCAGGTGTTAACTTGCCTTAAGAGGCATTTTTTTTAAAGTTTGAAACCCTGAGAGGTTAAGATGACCACAACTGGGTTTCAGGGCCCGCTCTGCACAAGGGGCCGGGTCGGCAGGCACAGGGCTGCTCGCACCTGCAGGGGCAGCTCTGGGTGGCTGGCGGCACGCAGGGCTCAGGACCCTCGGTTGCTAGGTAGGGCTGTGCAACAGAAGCTGGAGAATGGCCTTGTAGCGCTTGAACTTGCAGCCTCTCAACAGCAGCGTCGAGCTTATTTTGGGCCCCCATCCTGGGCGGGCTAAGAAGTAACCCCCCGGGTGCGGGCCTCCCTGGTGGCCGGCGTGGGAAGCCCTCGGGCTGTTAAGACCTCGCTTTACCTTGGGGCGTCAGCGCCAGCGGCCCCGGCTCCGGCACTCTGCAGCACGGCCGGCGGAGGCGGCAGTTAAGCAGCGCAGCGCGCCCGACGCCCGACGGCTGCGCCGCAGGGGCCGGCGGGACCTCGAGGAAGGGGAGAGCGCCCAGGCCGGGCCTGGGGCCGGCCAGCCACGGCGAACGCTGAGGGGAGCGCGGCGAGGCGGAGCGGCGACCTGCGCTCGCGGCGGGCCGAGGGAGGCCGACGGAAGCCAGGCGCGCCCGCGCGGCGGCAGCGGGTGGCGCACTTCCGCCCTGCCGCGCCGCGCCGAGCTCGCGCTCCGACGTCACGGCGCGGGCGGAAGATGGCGGCGCGGCCAGCCTGCCGCCGCTGATCCGGCCGAGCGGAGTCGGAGGCCACCTCTGGCCCCGGCCCGGCCCAGCCCGGCCCGGCCCGGCCCGGCCCCGCCCCGGCCAGCTTCCCCTGCCCTGAGCAGCGGTCGCCATGTCCCTGTTGCAGTCCGCGCTCGACTTCCTGGCGGGTCCCGGCTCCCTGGGTGGAGCTGCCGGCCGCGACCAGAGCGACTTCGTGGGGCAGACTGTGGAGCTGGGCGAGCTGCGCCTGCGAGTGCGGCGAGTCCTGGCGGAGGGTGAGGCCTGCGCCGGGCGGGAGGGCAGCCGGTCACCGGAGGCGGCGGGGAGCGGGTCAGGACCGGGAGGGGCCGCACCGTCGGCGAGGGCCAGGTCGCTGTCGGGGTTAGATCGCGTCGGGGAGGGAGGGTCGTCACTGTGCGCGGGGGTCGCGTCGGGTGGGCGGGAGGTCCTTGTCGTGTGACCCGCGTCAGGAGGGTCGGCTCGGGGGAGAAGGGTCGCCGTTGCCAGGGCAGGGATGGCAGGGAAGCAGGCCTCCCACAGCCGGGGGGGCGGGTTGTCTGAAGCAGAGGCCGTGCCGGTAAGCGGGGCAGAGAAGGGGCTCGGAAGGCCTCGGCTGGCGTCTAGAGGGAGCAGAGCTCGGGGCAGGGTACGAACGTGGGTCTTTACACCACAGCCAGGAGTGCTGTGCACCAGGGGTCAGGCAGGACATGTGGCTGTCGGGACTGGCTCTGAGTTCTGGGTGCCACGCGCAGCGCTCAGGCGCTGGGAGCTCTGCTGTCCGTCGTGAGGGCCGAGGTTGGACAGTGCTGGGTCTCCTAGTGCCCATTTCTCTTCGGACATCCAGTGGCTGTGGCTCCTGTGGAGACTTGCAGGATAGACCATCAGTTTTGTGTCCTGGGGTGCCTTTTGCCAGATTTATTTGTGCTTCCTGAATGTACTCTACCTTCCTCACACTGATTATTGGTGTGCGTGGAGTTTCCATCTCTGGGCTTTCCTTGCCTTTGTCCAAAGGTGCCCAGAATCTCTATGTGTAACGCTTATGGGTGAAAAACACTTGTGTTCTGCTCTCTTTGTGTGGGGAGAAAGTGAGGCCCTGCTTAGAGCTGCTAGTTCTTGGGGCTGGGGGATCTGCCACAACATTCTGGTCTCCTTTTGTGTGTGTGTGTGTGTGTGTGTGTGTGTGTGTAGTTTAGGGAAGGGTCTACAGGGTGTTCAGGGTCTCACTGCCAGATCGGACTCGTAGTGATCCACCTGTTTACAGCCTCCCAAGAGCTGGGATTACAGGCAAGTGCCACGACGCCCGTCTCAACTGCTGTCTCTGCACCCTGGGGGTGCAGCTGCCATTGCAGGCCTGGGGATCGCACCCCTACCCCTGTGCCTGCTTAGGCACTTTAGTCCACTGAGCTATCTGGCTGGCCCTCACGTACTTTTTTCTACTGTGTCATAAGCAGATTTGGGGATGTGATTTAGTGAGAAAGAGTGGGGGTGTTCTGCAAGGCAGAAAGCCTTTGCTGTTTAGGCAGCACCCAGATGCACAACAAGGAAGTGTGTAAGCTGTGGAAGGGCAGAGGAGCTTGTTCCTTTTGTGCTCTGGGTGAGCCAGGAGAAGAAAATAGCTCAAACAATTATGAACCAGACTTCCTCCTTTGACTTAGTTATTCGAAGCCGCTTTCTAAACTGAAACAGAGTAGGAAATCTAGTGTTCTACATAAACATTTAAACAAGCTTCAGTACTTCCGAGGCAGCTGTGATTCTCGGTTGCCACAGATAGAGGGCGCTTCCTTGTTCAGGACAGGCAGGGAAGATTTGGTGCTGACTGACCAATGCAGAGCTGTTGGGAAGTCAGGACTCACGGAAGTGGGCGAGTCTCTGTTAGGGCCAGGATTCCCTGTCTGGGCGTCAACAGGGTGCATTTAGATTGATTTCAAAAGCAGATTATTAGGTAATCGCAGTGCACTGGCATTGTCGCCTATCCCCCTTCCGCATGCCTGAGAGTCCTGGTCTTGAAGATTTTTTTCCATGTTTATCCTGCAGTTTTATGGTCTTGCATTTATACATTTATGTCCATGGCCAGCCATCATATAGTTGATATATAATTAACTTTTTAAGAAATTGTTAAGATTTCCCTTAGTGGCTGTGTCTTTTGACATTTCCACAAGTAGTGGGAATACATTTCAGTTGTTCCTCCTAAACAACAGTTGATCTGGTGAGTTTTAAAAATTTTAGACATTCTGATGCTTAAATATCTTGTTTAAATTTGCATTTCTCTAATGATAATGATGAAATATCTTGCTATGTGTTTAACTGCCCCAGTGTATCTTTGTTGATATGTCTATTTTTGTTGTTGTTTGATAGGTTTTTTCAGCAGCACAGTAAAGAGATAGGAAAGATAAAAGAAGTCTTTCTTAACTCCAGAGACATGGAGAGGATCAAGGGCAGTGGGACAGAGCCTTTAGATCTTCTATGGACTTTGCTGGGATGGGGTTGGCGGGGGTTGTTTAGAAACAGCTGAGGAGCTGACTGGGGTCTTCCTGTGGAGGCAGGAAAGGTGAAAGGAGATAGGGAAAGGGGTCTTTGGGAAGGTGAGCTCTTGTTTCAGGGGTTTCAGCCATGTGAGATGTCCACCATAATAATAAAGTAATTCGTACTAGTGCCCGAAGGTGGTGGATGGACTCCGTGTTTCCATGCATTCACAACAGCAGCCGCACTAGCACATGGGGCAGAAGGGCTTACTGTAGGACAGTCTATCACAATCCACTCACCCCACCACCTTAGTTAGCTATCACACAAGAGACACTCCAGCCTACTGACTCCTCCGTATACAGCAGCTCAGCTGTTTCTACACATCCCCTCCAACCCCACCCTGGCAAAGTCCAGAAAAGCCTCAGCTTTCTGTCTCAGGCGGGAGGACCTGCCCCAGCTGCCCGCAATCCACCCGTGTCTTTGGAGTTAGTAAAGGCTTCTTTTATCTTTTCTGTCTCTTCACTATGCTGCCGAAAAACCTATCATTGTTCATTGAAATTTTTGTTATTGCATTTTGGGATTTATATTTTCTGGGTAGAAGTCCTTTATCAGATAAATGATTTGCAAACCTAATTAGTGGATCTTCTTACTTATTCTTTGGTTAGTATATTTACAAGGAAACCTTTTTAGATATAGTTCATTTTTTTTAATGGATGATGCTTCTGTGCTTATGTCTAAGAAATCTCTGCCTATTTTGATGGTATAAAAATATAATTGATTTTTTGTCTTGCTTTTATATCCTGCAACCTTCCTAAATTTACTTACTAGTTATAGTAGCTGTTCTTTTGAGATTTCACCAGATTTTCCATGCAGGTGATCATGTTACCTGAAAATAAGAATGCTTTTGCTGCTTCTTGTGATCTGAATGCCTCTCATTCTTTTCATCTGATTATACTGAAGTATGACACCAAGTGACAAGAACACAGCCCTTCCTTGCGCCTGGCCTTTGCGGGGTGCAAAGCATGCTAGGTAGGATACTCCTTTTGTTGTATGTGGATGCTCTCTAATCCGAATTTGGTGACAGGTTAAAATTTAACAATGTGATTTTCTACTTGGAGAACACTAGAAAAAGTTTAGCAAAGGCTGGGCATGTTGGCGCATCGCGTACCCGTGATCCCAGCATTTGGGAGGCTAAGGCATGAGAATCACGAATTCAAGGCCAGCCTAGGTTACACAGTGAGATTCTGTCTTAAGAAAAATATTTGGTGAATCAAGTCTTAAGTCTATCTGGTAAAATCTCAGAAGAGCTGCTGTTTTCAGAATACTGGCTTTTGATTTGGCTGATTTCCCCCACACTGCTCCTTTGCTGATTGGCCTGAGTCTGTCTTTCCCATCATGTCAATGGCATTGGAGAGTAAACTGGGCTGCATTTCTTTGTGGGAAACAGTTTCTGTCTGCAGCCCCAAGGGTAGTGTGTGTTTTGTTTAGTAAAGATATTTTTATGCTCAAATTATAGTACTGAACTGATACACAATTTTATTTTTAGGAGGATTTGCATTTGTGTATGAAGCTCAAGATCTGGGAAGTGGAAGAGAGTATGCATTAAAGGTAAAAGAGAATAGCTGGACACTGTGGGGGGGGGTTGGTTTATTTACAGGTATCTCTAGGATTGTTTTCCAAGATGAGTCCTTGTTACTCATTTTGTATCTGCTATATAATTCATCTGCCTGTTTTCTGTCTCCAGCTTGAGTTGAGGATACCCTCCAGCTATTCCTATCTGATGGGGCTGGGAGGACTAGTCAGCCTCCCAGGGTGGCGAGGAGGGTGAGATTGACCTCACTGTGGGGCGGCGGTCATAGCCCCTTGGTTCCATGTGGCAGAATAAGGGTCTAGGAATATGAGGAATCCAGAGGCCCCTCGTGTAGGGTTTGTGCCCGCAGAGTGTGTGGGCAGGGGTCACTGTGGGCTGGGAGAAGTCTCCATGACCTGGGTGGAGGGCGGGCTATCTCCGCTGTTTTCCTGGGACACAGTTACAGGCCCAGCGCACTGCTGGACCCTGAGGGCCTGGCCTTGGCCTCTGCCTGGTGGCTCCTCTTGCTGCCCTTGTCCGTCTTGTTTCACTCTGGCTCCTATTTCTACTTTCTCTTGTGTTCTTGCCTTATGAGAGTTGTTCAGGAGTCTTTAAGCTTCTGTCAGGCCAGATGTTAAAATGTAGCTAAACGGGTTGTGTGCTGTCAGACGCAGTGCTTTCTCTTTTCTTGGGTATTTGTCTAAGATAAGCCATCGTGTAAAGTGCAAGGTAAATGGCCTCCAACCTGTCTCATGTGCTATTCCCCAACAGCGCTTACTATCCAATGAAGAAGAAAAGAACAGAGCCATCATTCAGGAAGTTTGCTTCCTGGTATCCTTTTTCTGGGCCTGCGGCTGGTGCTGTCACTTAGGGAGGCACTAACCTGCATCAGGCTGTGACCCCCAACCGCCAGAATCTGCTTTGTGTCATTCTGCATATGTTAAAATTGGTCTTTTGCCTTTTCCAGATTTCTTATAGACCATTTCCAGTGAAAAGGAGTTTTCTTCCTGTTTTCTACTCCCTGAGTTGTACTAAAAGGTTCCGAGATACTGGGAAAAGGGTTGCTGTTCCTACCCCAGAGATCACTGTGCCTGGGAGTGCTTTGCCTTGCCCCATCTGTCTGAAGGCCTGCGTGAAGGCTGTGGACAGCAGCGGTGCCAGGAGGCCCCGTGTGGCCTTCTGTTCAGCGCCTGCCTTGTGGATGGTGGGGCTCTTCCTGCTCCCCACTGCCATGCATGTCTTCCGGGACTGGGGCCTCACATTCCTGATCTGCTTCTTGCGCTAAGCTTTGCCTGCTCAGAGAACGTGGTAACAGCCCCCTGCTGTGGCACCATAGTGCCTCTGCCTGGCTGCGTGTCACTTTCTCCACTCCTTTTTGCTGCATCCTTGGCTTCTCGCGGCCCCACATAGCTGTCCTCATCTTCCTGCTCTGCTGAGATGTGAGACACTCCAGGTGTCACTGGTCTCTCAGTGATTTGTATGTACTGAGTACACAGAACTGTCGCCATGTTCGTGTGTGTTCTCCTTTGACAAAGTATCTACAGAAAAAACTCTCTGGTCACCCCAACATCGTCCAGTTCTGCTCTGCAGCATCCATAGGCAAAGAGGAATCTGACACGGGGCAAGCGGAGTTCCTGCTGCTCACAGAGCTCTGCAGAGGTAAAGTACTTCTGGAGCGTAGGGTGCTGCTGTCTGTGTGTATACTCTGCTATAATCTGCTCCCAGGGTCCTCTCAGAAGGCTCCGGTCTCAGCCAAAAGGACAGACCAGTCTGTCTGGCGATCTGAGTCACCTGGAACAGACTTAGCTATGTCCCTCTCCAGATTGCAGGCCCTGGAGGAGCAGGCTCACATGTCTTCCCAGTGGCAGAGTGGGCTGGCACGCAAGAGGCATTCAGTGAGCAGATGAGGAAAGGGAGGGGGACTGTAGTCACAGGCTCACTGTGGCTGCTTTCTACCCTTAGCAAAGAGAGGGGCCTTTAGATGGAAGGTGACCTCAAGGTCAAAACCAAGAAAGCATCAGGACAGGGAGAAACCGGTCGTTGGGAAAGCCCTTGCAGAGTGCTTTGGGATCAGAGTGGTTGTCTGGTTGTCTGGGGGTGCTGCGGAGCCCCTGGCTCTGGCTGCGCAGTGGAGCTAGGACTTGGGCGGGGGGGGCGGCGTGGCTCCCTCACATACAGCTTTGCTGCAGAGCATCTGCTGGGGCTGAGCTCTGTCTCAGGACCTGTTTTCCTGAGAGGAAGCTCTTCTCCAGGGCCATGGCACAGTGCCTATTTGAATGGTTGTCGCTGGAGCAGTGAGTATAGGGAGAAGAGGCCCCACAGGAGCAATGAGGGAGAGTGAAGCAGGAAGCTCATGAAGAGCAGTTTTCCCTGTGAGAGATGCTGTCCACAAGGCACAAGACAAACTGTTCTGATAGCCAGCACGGGCAGAGAGTGATGGGGACTAGTGGAACACGGGAGGCTGGAGTATAAGTAGACAGCAGGGGCAAGAGGTGGACATGGTGGGGCAGCATAGCTCAGGGAAAGGCATGCATGTGCAGGTGGGGCTGGGAGCTGAGTGAAGTGGAGAGTGGGTGGGCAGGTAGGCAGGTGGCGATGTCTGCAGGACTGGCACAGGCAAAAGGCGGGGGAGCAGACTGGGGAATACTATGAGCTGGTGGCCCTGTCAGGAAGGGCTCTGCCCTGCTGGGTCGTCATCTGTGTTTCCTGGACCCCTTGCTCACTGAAGACCAGATGGCTGTGGTCCCAATGACCCCTGCTCTGTGTGGTGAAGGGTTCGTTGGCGTGGCTGGGACCATGGTGTCCTAACTCCACACAGTGACCCTGGCATGGGTTTTTTCCCCTCAACTCATTCTGTAGTTTCAAACCTACAGAGAACTTAGAAGCGGTGCAGTAGGCACACCAGATTCTCTTTTATATCGTGATTCTTGGTGTGTTACCCCCTTCCATGGTGTTCTTGCTGAATTATTTAAAGAGAAATTGCAGGCAGCAAGTCTCGAGATCCCTTTCTCATGTGTGGACTGACCACTGTCCCAGATCTGCCCCTAAGGAAATCGTCATGTAGCCGTCTCCAGTGTCTTGGTCGCGCAGCACTGCACAGCTCCTGTGCTCTGGTCACTTGTAAGTCTGCCTGTGTCCTTTCTGTTCTGAGTGATACTTCTCCTAGCTGCTCTGTTAGGTGCATGGTGCCTGGGAACCGGTTCTGAGGCCTGGGCTGGCCCCACGAGCAGGGAGGATGCTAGCCCTGTTCAGCTGGGTGTTCCCCTTCCTGGGTGTCAGTTGTTACTGTGATTTTCAGTTACAGAAGAACATGTGCTGAATGAAAACACAGATGATATAGAGTTGGATAGATGCTTATAAATCTTGTGTTTATTTTGGAGGGTTTAGTTCTGGTTTCGTTTGAGACTGATCTCACTGTGTGACCAGGCTGCCCTTTAATTACCTGTGTAGCCCAGGCTACCCTCTAACTTGAAGTCTTCCTGCTTTAGGCTCCCAGGTAGCTAGAATTACAAGCTTGTACCACAATGCCTGACTAGGGGTTTACTATATATACTTACTTTTAAACATTTGATAAAATCGGACTTTTCATGCCCCTAGAGTGTGCCGCTTATCCCCATGGGTACCTGAACCTAGGGACAGATCAGAGCCTCTGACAGGTGCAGCAAGACTGTGGAAGCTGTTCTGATGACCAGGATGGCTACTGATCCATTGAAGATGGGCTGGGTCATGGGTGATCCCCCGCCAGGGACGAAGTGGGGCAGTATGAAGTTCCATTATACCACTCAGGATGCCACAACATCAACCCTATAAATTGTTTATGTCTATAGTGTTCCATTCTGTGTCATTGGACCACAGTTGACCATGGGTAACTGAAGCCTTGGAGGGTGGGCTGAGGTGAAGGACAGTTTCCTGCTCACTTCACCATGCTCACAGGCCAGGGTTCCTGAGACCAAGACATTGGTAACCCATATGTGCATTGCTGGAGCTGCTGAGCCTGTTTGTGGTGGAACAGATGGCAATCAGGGCATGATTCCGCCCATCCTGAGCACTTTGGGCACGTGGGTTGGGGGGCCTCCTACCATCTATCGTTTTCCCAGGTGCTGTTCAAAATGGGCCCCTCTTCCATCATTAGGAAAAGTCAGAAACTTTTGCACAAGTTGTGGAGGTTCTGGTCCTGGAGAGTTAAAGGTGGAACTGTCAAAAACAAGGGTCCATCACTGTGGTGCTCTGCACAGCAGAGCAGTGAAGGAGGCAGCAGGTGGGTGCAGGCTCAGTTGCTGTTCCTGGCCGGCAGTGAGGGGAGCAGAGGGTCCAGCTCTGCTGCCCAGGTGCACTCTCCAAGGGAGGCCACACTTCCTTTCGTGGTGCCTGAGAGGCCTCGTAAGGGTGCCTGGCTTGAAGGTCAGAGTGGGGATGCAGAACACTGGACCGGTGAGGCTGGGGAGTGCTGTGCAGCAGCAGGTCAGGCTGAGGAGGCTTTGAGGCCAGACTTCGGCAGCAGAGCTGGGGGGCTGCTGTGTGTCTTCTGCACAAGGGCCCAAGGAGAAGGGAGAGCTCTTGGGCAGTTCCTACTTTCTGCTTTGCAGCATGGGAATGAAACTCAGAGCTTCATACATACTGGGCAAGTGCTCTAACATTGAGCTATATGTTGCCAGACCTGAATTTTTTACTTTTAAAAACAAACTCCTTAATTCTTCTCAAGAATGAGCCACTGAGCACAGCCAGGGCCACTGCCTCTGCTCTGGCCCCCAGGCCTGGTTCTCCTCCCCTGGGCCAAGCCACCTCTTCCTGTGCCTGTCCCTCTTAAAGTCTCAATCTCGTGGCCGCTGCAGAGACGAACGCATTGGCTGAGGTGGGGGAAGGTTTGGAACCCCAGGTTGATAGCCAGGGTAAATCGGCTGGCAGGGCTTGAGGGCTTTCCAGCTGGGCACTGGGAGGGCATCCAGAGCTGGTCTGGAATCCCTGCTGTAGGTTTGCGCCTGGAGCTCCTGGTTTAAAGTTGCGTTAGTAGAAGGCTTTGCTCTGAGCTGCAGGAGACCAGAGGCACACGAGCCTGTGTTCCCTTTCTTCTGGAAGTTGCAGGGGCCTGGGGGTTACCAAGGCCGCTCTCACAGCACTAGCATCTTACTCTGGCACACTTTGAAGCTGTGCTGGCCCTGCTTGTGCAGGTCTGGGGCCCCTGTGCTGTCCAGGTGAAGCTGACAGGCTTGGAAGCCCGGGCTGTGGCGGGATAAAGATTGCACATTGAGACGAGGGGGATAGTGAAGCCCCTGGAAGGAGATGTGAGGTGTGAGGCCAGTGTACTTGGGCACGGAGGAAGTGCAGTCACCAGAGCAGTGGCTCTGATCTGCTGTAGTTTGGTGGCTGTGGCTGTGGTGTGGCCTTGGTCCTGTGCCAAGCAGGGCCTGGAGTGTGTTGAGCAGGAGGCTCGCTGGAGGCTGCTCTGTGGAGAGCAGGTACAGGGGCAGAGAACTGAGGCTAGGTTGGTTGTAGTTCGAAGAGGCTCCAGGCAACACCATGCTTGGGGCTACAGCTGTAACTGTGAAACCTGTGTGGAGTGGGGTGACTGAAGAACATACAGGCATGCTCAGGGTGCCAACAGCATCCCAGTACCCACACCCAAGTTCTCAACCCTAGGCCTGGCAGAGCTGGTGGTCCAGCCTGGGATCCTTGGAGAGCAGTTGGATAGTGCCAGGCCCAGTGCAGGTTTCGTGTTGTGTGCACAGAGTCTGAGACACGGTATTAGCAGGTAGATACTGTCTGTACCTAAGGAGGGGCAGTGACCTCTACTAGGACACATAAAGAATTTGTTGGTCACCGTCATGGCAAGTGGTCTGTAATTATTCTGTTTGGCCCCATGAAGATGCAAGTCCTTGATCTTTCTCTGACCAACTACAGGGAACTGTTTCTCTTGCTTGGGCCTCTGCTGGAGGGCCTTGCTGTTCGTGCTGCTCCCAGACTACTCTATGCTGGCTGCCTTTGACCCACACCCAGGGCTGCAGTGCCACCTGGTCCCCACAGATTTGCAGCAGTGGAGGGATGGAGAGGCAGATCCAGTTGTGCAGGCCAACTGGTGAGGCACCAACTGTGACTTGAGATAAGCCAGTGAGTGCAGGCCCTGTACCAGCAGAGCCAGAACCTACCCCTGACCTTGAGGGCATGGCATTATTTAGGCCCAGAGTGATTGAACTCAATTGTCTCTTTTAGGGCAGCTGGTAGAATTTCTAAAGAAAATTGAAGCTAAAGGTCCTCTGCCCTGTGACACCATCCTGAAGATCTTCTACCAGACGTGCAGAGCTGTGCAGCACATGCACAGGCAGAAGCCGCCCATCATCCACAGAGACCTCAAGGTACTAGCCATGGGCACAGGTGCCCTCATGTCACTCCGTGCCCTAAGCCCCCGGGCTGAGGCCTTGTGAGCGCCTCTGTCTGTTGAGCTCAGGCAGTCATCTTCCTGTGATGCTATTGCAGGGTGTGACGTCCTAGGGTGTGTGTAGGGGCTGCCCTTTATCCTTCTTAGGTCCTACTACCCTGTCCTTGTCCTGCAGGGCCCCTGTCTGCAGTCGACTGGCAGTGTGATGGGGTGGGGATAATAAGCCTGCATGTTAGAAATTTACCTTTCTCCCAATAGAATGACAGTAGGGGCCAGTGAGATAGTCAGAGGTTTAAAGTACCTGCTTAGGCAAGCCTAGGGACCATAGTTTGATCCCTCGTACCACATGCCACGCCAGCCCCACCCCCAGCATAGGCTGAGCCGGTCACCAAAAAAAAACCAACCCAGAAAACGTGTTTTTAGTCATCAGTGCCATATTCTTGTTCGTACCTCTTTTCCATTCCTTTATGGTCCTGGAGTTTGATTCTGTGGAGCTCCGTGTGTGTCCTGTCTCTAAGGCTGCGTGTGCTGTGGGAGCCTTCTGGTTATGTCCTGTTCTCTACTTTGTTGTTGTGTCTTATTAGTCAACCCCACACTTGAGAGAATCATCCAGTGTCCACTGAGCTTGTCTTCAACCTGACTCCTTACTGAGGCAGATTCTTTGTGCAGAAGATTTTTTAAGCTGTTTCACTTGAAAACTCCTGTGTGCGCATCTCTGGGAGCTAGAATGTTTCTTATGTCATTGTAGCACTCTGACCAGCAAAGCAGATGTTTTGCCGGGGATCAGCTCATGAATGTGCGATTGGGCAGGGCACCCCTGCCAGACCTTCCAAGAAGCCCCTCCTTGCTTTTGGGTCCACCAAGCCCCTGAGTTCCTCTCAGTGCTCAGCCCACCTTGACTGCCCCACGTGTTACTTACATAGAACTGACCATGTGTGCCCCAGGGTAAGGGCAGCATCTGTCTCTCCACCTGCAGTCAAATGCTCTACCCCTGAGCTATGCCCCCTATCTCTCCACCTGTATGCCTCCCTGGCCTGGCTTCCAGAGTCACAGCTGCCTCAGCCATGGTGGATTCTGCCCAGGGGTTGATGTCTTCCCTACTCCCCCAGATCTCTGTGCCTGTGAGATTCTAGGGCATGGGACTTCTCTTCAAGTGCCACATGGAGTTGGCTTCAGTGACCTTCTCCCTCATCTTATTCTCTCCATCCCCTAGCCCAGGGTCTAGAAGCAGTTTTCAGTGGTGCATCTCTGATTGGGGTAGGCTCTGTCCTCTGTGATTTTATTTTATTTTTTATTTTTTATTTTTGTGGTACTGGGGATTGAACTCGGGACTCTGTGCTTGCCAGGCAGGCAGTTATGCCCCTGAGCTATCTCCCCAGCCCAAGTCCTCTGTGATTTTGACTGGGCATTCTGCCTGTGAGTCTACATTTAGAACTCAGATACTACAGTGAACTTGACCCCCAGCATTGGATCACCAAACCCAAATGTTTATAAAGCAAACTCCGAGGTGACTGATGGCCAGCTGCCTTCTTATGCTGCAGACAGGTCTGCCTGTTCTGTGCTCCTTCAGAGACACTCCTCTTCCTCTTTACCCTCCTCCCCTTTTCCTCCACTCTTACTTATTCTGTAATTTCTTCCTCCTTTTTATTTGTACTTTGTGTAGGGCCCTGCTGCTTGCAGCAGGAGTGTCTTTCGAGCTTCCAGGCCCACTGCATGGGAAGTAAGGGCTCTTCTTGGGTCCTGCAGTAAGCTTGCTTTGGTTCTGCCTTCAGCCCCAGGGTTCCTTGTGGCTGCTGAGGGTCTCTTCAGGGCATCAGAGTCTTTCCACATCTGTGATGTGGAGTTAATATGGTGTGCGTGTACTTGCCTGTGTTTTCTTAAGGAGAGTGAAGAACAGCAGGATGGGGAGTGAAGAATCCAAGTGTGAGCTTGTCCTGGTGGACGCTGTTCATCCTCCAGTGCAGAGAGCTCAAGGCCCTCTCAGGCCTGCTCTCCGCCCTGTCCTGTGGCTGTGGAGTGGACTTCATGTTCCTGTCTGGCTGGTCCTGGGTCTGCCAGGACCTTGGCAGCCTCAGGGCCCGTTGCAGGAGCATTGCCTTTGAGACTGTGTCTTCCCATCGCGGACTTAGGTCTCCTTCGGTGCCTGTTTTTCTCTTGTCCTTTCCTTGTGGTTTGCAGCTTCTTGGGGCAGGGTTCCTCTCTATAGCTACCCTGCTGCCCTCCAGGATGCTTTGGTGACTACATGTCTCTTGAATGCTGTAGGAGTCTTTAGGAGATAAGGACATCATTCCTTCCTGCTGCTTCTGTGGACTTGGGTCCTCCTCCTGGGCCAGCCATGCAGCCCCAGGGATGTGGCACACCTTCTTCATATGCCCATAGGGCATCCTGTGATGAGAGTGTGACTTACTAGTTCACATCCTTGGGCCAGTACCTGTGTTGACCAAAGCCTTGCACAGGGGGCTCTCTGCTCCTGTTGACTCTTTGTGTCTTCATCAAGTTTTTGAATCAGTTTGTGACATTCCACCAAACCTCTGGGAATTGACCAGAAGTGCTGTGACTCTGTAGCAGAGTTGACAGATATCTGTGAGGAGCCATTATGAATGTGGCACTGCTGGTTGCAGGGCTTGGGAACACACCCTGCTCGGGAGCACAGCTTCCAGGACCATTGCCCAAGGAATGGACATGGCTGAATCTGGATCTACAGACTAGAACCCATGTAATTTCATGTATCTGAAGTGCTAATCTTCCTTTGAGCCCCTCCCCCCAGGCATGTAAAATATATAAATAATTCCTGGATTGTGGATTGTGGCCAGAGTTGCTTGAACAGGGCCTTGGGGCCAGTGGGGCAGTGAGACACCCTAATAACATTGTACCTCTTCATGACATTGTGAAACCATGTCAGAAGCTTGGTGTTTCACTTTGTGCTTTATATTTAAATTTCATCTCAGCTGTTTATGATTTTCTGCACAGTAGGTATTTTGTCTTTTATTAAGTTTGTTCCTGGGCTATGTTTAATTTAGTTACATGTGACATATTGGCTCATTGTATCTCATGATTAATTGGGATTATCTGTATGATTTATAATGATACTAACTTTTTTATTTTCCTGAATCACAGGTATGTTGCTTTTGATCAGAAAGAATTTAAGAAGAGGCAAGCCAGGTGTTGTGCATGCCTGTGGTCCCACCACTCATGAGGCTGAGACAGGAGGTTCACTCTGAGTTTGAGGCCAGCCTGCACATAGTGAGAACTTGTCTCAAAGGAAAAATAGAGTTTAGGTTAGGGCACATTTCCCTTGGAGAAAGACTGGAACGTGAGTTCCAATCTGTAGATCCAGATTTGTGTGACCCTTCTTCCTCAGCTCTGCACAGGCTCTGTGTGTGTGTGTGTGTGTGTCCATCCTATACCATTGCTTCTGATGTGGAGCTACTGCCTGTCTGCAGTGGATATGGGGTCATTGGGGCCTGTGGCTAGTATCCTCACCCCCAGCCTTGGGCTATCTGCTCATCCTGCCCAACATAATCTGTTACTTCTACTGAGGCCTAAACATCCATAGGACTATCTTCTGGCATCCTGCAGGTTGAGAACTTATTGCTCAGCAGCCAGGGGACCATTAAGCTGTGTGACTTTGGCAGTGCCACCACCATCTCCCACTATCCTGACTACAGCTGGAGCGCCCAGAAGCGAGCCATGGTGGAGGAGGAGGTGAGGCCAGGTGGTGCCCCAAGGCCTGAGGTGGCCATTCCCAGCCCCTTCCTCTCTGTCTGTACTCCTTTCGACTCCTGTGACCCTTTGGAGCAAACTCTGTGTCCCCAAGGATAGGGATGTAGAGACTGTTGGCACCAGGCTTCAGGGCCCTTGTCATGCCCTTGCAGCCATTGACAGTTGAGTGAAGTGTTTCAGCTCATTCTCCTCTTGTCAGGTAGCTCTGAATCTCTTATCCTTTGTTCTCGGGGATTTTTAAAAATTGTTGTAAAACATATGTAATGTGGGGGCTGGGGAGATGGCTCAGTGGAATAAGTGCTTCCCTGGCAAGCGCAAGGGCCTGAG
>NDGM010984933.1:0-13127 GCA_002564305.1 Octomys mimax | reverse complement strand
TCCT
The DNA here is from genome assembly GCA_002564305.1 of Octomys mimax. Lineage (NCBI taxonomy): Eukaryota > Metazoa > Chordata > Mammalia > Rodentia > Octodontidae > Octomys > Octomys mimax. Next base: position 13,123 of record NDGM010984933.1, on the reverse strand, counting down.
ATTGCTCAATTGTGAAACTGTCTCTTTGATATTTGTTTCTCAATGCAATAAAAAAAAAAAAACAATTAGCAGTGGCCGAGTATTCTGGCGGAAGCTCACCTAGAGGCAGAAGCCAGGTGTTGGTACCAAGGATCCCTAGGAGGGTGGGAGCCTGAATACTTGTGGCAGAGGTACCACAGTGTGGGATGGCCCAATGGCCCCCCACATGGGAAGTCATGCCTCTCATTCTCACTGGTCCAGATCAGTGTGATATTTAGGATAGTTCTGGAGTTATTGTGGATTTCAGTAGAAGGGTATAACTGTGCATGTGATGGGGGAGGGGGGAAATTCTTCTACTGGGGAATGCCCGGGGAACCTGGGAGGTGCTGCTTGGAAAGGAGGATGCATGAGCATACACTAAAGTTATGCCCCTCGCTCCTGCTGGGTACCCTGCAAATGTGGCCTCATGGAGACCTGCCCAGGAAGTTCAGCAGGCTCAGTGAGCAGCTGTCTGTTTTAGTGGGTAGCTCCATCTCCCAGGAGGGAGATTAACCTGCTCACAAAATAACTATAATGAACTTAGCTATACCATTTTTGTCTAATTTGCATATTTCTGAGCTGCTTGGAACTGAGATCATGAATCTGAACCTCTGCAAATTTCCCTAGGAGTGGCATTAGTGATGAGCAGTACGAGTTGCAGCTTTGCAGGCAAATTGGAATGAAGGCCACTAGGAATGAACCCCATCTGTGCTGAGGAGCTCACTCCTTGGGAGCACCGATGCTTTCCCCTCCGCCAGCTAGGTTGGGATCCAGGGTATAGCCCTGGGTGCTTCCCTCTCACTATGCCTCGTCCCTGTAAGGCACACAGTAACCGTCACCCACTAAGGTACTGCCTGTTTATCTATTAGCTCCCAAACTCTTGATGACTAGAAGAACAAGGAATGCTAGAACTTCCTTCTGGTGAACAACCCCCCTTGCTCTACTGTCAGCTCCTTGGACATATTTCTGGCTCCCCAGAATTCTTGTACTCTCCTTTCCTCCAGGCCCCCAGACCACCACGTCAACACTGCATAGATCCTACTCCCTCCTTAGGTTCTGGGATGCACCTGTTGGAGCTCTTCACTACATAGTTGAAGATCTAGCTGCTGGCGCAGGAGACATGGGCTCCTGTGCCAGCTCTGTGACCTTTGGCAGGTCCCATAACAATTCAATATCTAGTTTGCCTCTACATAAAGGGCAATAATAAGATCTGTTCTGTTTCCTACAAGATTAACTGTAACATGCCATTATTTTTGTTATTACAGAGCTTGGTACTGGGAGGTTATCACTATGGCCCTGCAGCTACCTTGGGCCAAAAAGCTCACAGACCCTGGAGAAAGGCTGTAGCATGCAGTTTCTCCCCACCCAACCCCATCCCAGAGCTTCACTAGGAGCTGAGAAGGAAGAGAAAGGCTTGCTCTGCATCTGTGGAACCAGGCCTGTTCTTTACTCATTCTAGGGGAACATGAGAGGGATGCCATCCAAGAACTCATCCTCCCATTTTTGCTCTGAGCATCTTGCAGGACCCTGGCTGCGCTTAATCCTTGGGCATGATGCCTGCAATTTAGCCTCATCCTCCCTTGGTCACAGTATCAGTCAGGCCTTGAAAGGAGCTACATTGTGGCCAAGAAAAGGACTTGGGATGTGGCCATACTCAAGCTCATAAACCACAGTGTTCACACTTAGGCAAGTTGGGTAGGTTTTTGCTCACTGGGACAGATGAGTGCAACACTTGAAGTCATCCATGTCCAAAACTCTCTTTGATGTATTTTATTCATTCCAAGCCCCTTTCACAATATTGTTTCTAGTAAGAGGACCTTGAGTAACTAACCACATGATTATCATACAACACATTTAGGGCAACAGTTGTTCTCCATGTTAGATTAAGCAAGCTGGGCCCAAAGAAATTAAATGATGGGCTCAAGGTCATCCTGGCAGACACTGGTAGAATCAGGCCTGGTACCTCGGCCTCCCACCTCCAGCTCCATTGCCCTCCTATGCCAGCCTCATGGTCAGCCAAGCAGGGATGGGTATTGAAAGTCCAGTGCTATGTTCATAAGCCCTCTCAGTCAGCCAGAAGGTAGGTACCTTTAGGGACATCATTTATGGCTTTTAAAGACAACAGAGGGAATGCAGAATCATAAAAGTAAATTTTCAGGCTTCCAAATTAAGAGAAAACAAATCAGGTCATGTGCCATCTGATGACCCATTGGCCGGGCTGCTGTGTCAGTCCCATCTCGGAAGCCTCTGCTGCCTGTGCTCCTGGGACCTGACCTTTCCCATCTGGCTTGTGGACTCGTGTCAGGCTGAGGCCCTCAGAATCTGTCAGAGGTCTGGCTAATGGAAAGCAGTAAATCGACATCCTCAGTCAGCAGTCTGCAAAGCATCCTGAAGGGACAGAGAAGCCAGTGCTGCCAGGATGGGTGATGGCAGGGACAGGCTGAGAGCTGCTGGCAGCAGGCAAATTAGAGGTTGCTGTGCTCTGTTTTGCGGGGGAAGATGAGGGCAGGAACTCGGATGTGTGGAGAGGGAAAGACTGAGGGGCCTTGGAAATGTTGATCTGGGAGGGCAGGACCTGCCTTGTCCGGAAAGCCCCACCATTGAGCCCCTATTCCAAAATGGCAGCATCCACACTTGAGCTGGGACAATCTCTTCACAGACTTTTTAAATGTCTTTTGACTGTCAAGCGGCTCCAAGGTCGAACTTTCTACACTACCCAAATGGCAAAGTTCAAAAACTTTCCTGCTTGGAGCTGATAATTTTGCTCATAGTCAAACTGAATATCTGACTTGCAAAGCCTGTATGGGCTGAGAGTGAGTCACATGTCACATCTCGCTGCAGACACCAAGAGGGGACGCTTCAGCCCAAGCACCGCCCTCTCTCAGAAACTTACAGGCTTGTGTTAGTGTGTTAGAACATTTGTCAGTGTTTGCTTTTATTTGCATAAACTATTGTAACTGCAGCTCCAGAAAAAGTTAGTGATACCGCAATAAAGCTAAGAAGAAAACTGTAAGAATCATGATAGAGTTCAAGAAAGAAATCATTGCAAAATTTATTTAAAGTCTTGGAAAAATGAACTTATAAGTACAATTTTTTGAGGCCTCATAACCAATTATTTGGCTTTCTGCTATTTTTATGAGAAAAAATTGTTTCATTCTCAAACTTTTCAGTGTTTATACATAAATTTGAAACAAATTGAGTACAACCACTGAGATATCACTGTATCTGAAAAGCTGTTCTGAACTTCCATGAGCCCTTTTCCCTTTTTTCCCTCTGAGGGTAAGAGGTTTTTATTTTAAGGGGAATACAAAGAAAATAGTTAAAAAATTAGAAATGACGCAGAATTTTACTGAACATAATGATAGAAATTTAGTAGTAGATGTCATATTGCACATTGCTGTCTTCAAACGAGTTGTGGAGATTTACCAGATATAAGCATGTAAAGTTGGTCAAAAATTATTAAAAAGAAAAGAGAAAAAAATGAACTATTAGCTGCTTCTTTCAACAGACCAGCAGAAACCAGCAGTACAAGTGTCGAAGCTATCCTGTGTGTATACACACATACTTATTTTCCCCTGCTCCTTTACTCCTTTCCCTCATCTCAGTTGTTCCTTCCTTCGGACAGTTTATTTCCCATTGCACCTTTCAGATCCTCTTTGCTCTTTCCGGTTCTTACACTGGGGAGACAATATGATATTTACACATGCTGGTCTGATTTATTTATTTCACTTCTGAGCATGGTCTCTAGTTGCATCCATTTACCTACGAAAGCCTTGAGTTTATCTTTCTTTATAGCTGAGTAATACTTCATTGTAGAAGGTGAGAGATTTGTGCCACTAAACTAAACCCCAGCTCCTACTGAAGAGATTTTTCTCGGCCTTCAAAAATGAAGAAGATACAGATAAAAAGATACCGACATCCTATCACTGAGGAGTGGGTATCTCTATGTTGGTTGTTTTTCTTCCCATGGAATCATAAGCAGCTTAATGATAATAATGATGAAATGATCTCTTCACCACTTAATTAGTGCCACGTGCCTCCAGTGCATAGTCCATGGAGTAGGTACCACCATTATTTCCTCATATTAGAGATAATGCGAGTGACTCCAAAAGAGGTTGGGTCACATGCCCAGCATTACCTAGCTAATTAGTGACAGAGCCTGATTTAGAAACCAGATCAAACCAATCCTACTGAGTCCTTATGATGTTAGACTGCCTTATAAAGGTTAAACAAGTGAATATGTCAGTGGATAAATGACTCAGGAGACTGGCTAGTGTTTACTTTTGTCCTTGCCAAGGAGATCTGGGGAACAAAGGGTTTAAATCAAATTGGAAATGACCAGCCTCCCTGCTTCCCAGCTGTCTGGCTCACCCAGCTGGTCAGGATCTGATACTAATGAGACCAGGGTCTTAGGATCATACCCAAGGGACTGTCTAAGTGCCGAAGTCAGTATTCTTTGCCCTTGCAGCACCCCCACCAGTGACTACTGCCAGCGCACAGTCACAGCAGGATTTAAAGAGTAAAGAGCTCAAGAAATGCAAGTGGTGGAGCCACAGGATCATCTTAGACGCAGTGGGGGTTGGTGGCATGGGAAATCCTCCAGCCCAACTGCCTACTTTGCAGATAGAGACACTACACATGAGTGGAGAACAAGAACTCAGACCTGACTCACTGCAGCCCCATGGCCAGTGTTCCCCACCACTGCTCACTGTCAGGGCCGAAGGCACCTCAGTCTGTGGAGCAGTAGTCAGTGGTCACCATCTCCTGTCTTCCATTACTGTCCCTACTTTCTTTGCTGAGAGTCCAGGTCTTCAGGCAGAGATGCCTGAGAGGGCTTGCAGTGTAGAACACAGGCAGAGCCCATCCCTCAGCAGCACAGAAAGGAGCACAGATCAGCCCAAGGGAAATTGGAGACCAGCCTGTTCCCAGCATCCAGACAAAGTGATGAGCAAGCTAGAAAGGAGAGGGTCTCCCCAGAGACAGCCATCACAGATGGCAGGAAATGAGAGGGGCTGGTCGCCAAGGGAGGAGGGCTGCATGGAAAAAGTGAGATCAGGCAAGGGTGCTCCACACCCCAGACCCTTGTTCTCCACCCCTTCTGCCCTTCCTCCTACCCAGCCCATGTGCGGATGGTAGGCATGGGCCTCCTGGCCCTCTGCCCACACACAGGAATGGCCCCTGGAAGCTCCTGAGGAAACAAGATCCAAGTGGTATCAAAGATGACAGATTGTGAGGGTGACAGGGGCCCTCCCCAGAAATCAGGGCTCAGCTGGGAGGCCCCAGAGAGCAGAACAGATGGGGGAAGTCTGAGAGGGATATCCTAGCTGCCTGAGGATCTGTCTCTGCTATGGCTTTTAGTTGAGTTTCACTCTAGTTATTTGTTTATTTTTCTGCTTTCTATTGTTTTTGTTATTATTATTGTTATGGAGAAAATTTAGCATCAGAGCTGGCCAAATTGTGCTCTATCTGCTTACCCTAAAGGAGGAGCAGAAGAGGATAGTTTTAGCCACCCTACATTTTGTTCTGCCCTCGCTAGGATTTGAGGCAGCAACAGATGAAGAACTGCAGAAGGGTGCACGTGCCTGCAAGCAGCTGCCACCACCACTGGCTGGATGACCTTACTGCCACTGTCTTTTTATCACTCCAGGCTACCTCTCATGAAATCCATGGTGATGTCCACCCTCCCCTTCTATGGTCCCATTCCAGCATTGCTTCCCATCCTGAAGCTTGCCCTAGATCCTGCCATCTCTGGAGGTTTCCTTGGAGCAGGAGGAAGAGGAGAGGAAGAGAAGGAGAAGAAAGAAGGGGAAGAGGAAGAGGAGAAGAAGGCATTTTGAGGGTTCCTAGGCAAATTGGGCCCTCACTCTCATGCCACCTGCCTGTCATGACCCTTTCAAATCCTGTAGCCCTCAGGGCCTTGATGCCTGTCTGGTCAGCCCTGCTGCCTGATTCTTTAGAGTTGTTAGGCTCCTGTCTGCCTTTGTCAGAATCTACTGCCTGTACAGTCTCTGTGTCCATCGGATAGTTACCTGTCTGTTTTGGGTATTGCTGCCTTTCTTCGGCCACTCATCCTTTCAGGCTGGAGAGCTTTAGCCAGATGCTCCTCCCAGGCCTCTGTTCCCATGGATCCTCCAGCTTGTGATTGGTTCCCTGTCTTGGGTTCACCCAAATTAGAGAGCTGAACAGAGAAGACAGTGCCAGCACCCACCCTAGAAGCAGAATCACCCACCCTTTTCCCGGGAGCCATGAGCCACTGTCCTCCATGGTTCCTCCACACATGGCTGGCTGCTTTTCCTAAGTGGTTCTCTGAAAGAAGATCCACTCACAGGTAGTCTTCAGGGAAGAGTGCTTATGACTTAAAGGGACAACTAAACTATAGTTCTAGATGTCTGGAAAGGAAGCCCAGATGCATTCAGACCAGAGCATTGACAACTTTCCCAAGCAGGTGGGATCTGGAGTACAGGGAGGGTACAGGGAAAAGGGAGATTAGTCAGTAGTAATGGAGGGCCAGCTCCTTTCAAGTGAGTCTGTAGGAAACAGTGGGTACAAAGGAAGCTGAAGAGCATGATTTATTGCCCTTATCTTCTTGGTACCATCCGAAGGGCCTGAAGGTCAAGAGCGGATCCTGAGAGGAAAAAGAGGATAATTACTGGGGTGCAGACAGAGCCAAGGGAAGCCACAGGCAGCCTGCCTGACAAGGCACACAAACCTTTCGGCTTGTCCTGCCAGGTGTGAAACTGAAGAGCCCAAGCAGGATGGTGGCTGCTCTCATCAGTATTCCCGGTGCCCAGCACACCTAATCGGCCACGAAACTTGCTGGAAAGCTGTCTCCAGTCTTGAGATGAGGGAGCAGATTCAGCTCCTAATAAAGTTCCCAAGTGGGAAGAGAGGGTGGGAGCCAGGAACCTGCAGTGGGCTTCTGTGCCCTGGGTGGGCCGCCTTCACTGGGCGTGCCTGTGCTTCTGGGCAATTTCTCTGAGACAAGCTGGCCTTTGAGAACCAGATCCCAAGAGAATATGGACCACCTCAGTACCTGTGGGTTTGTTCCATCACAACAGAAAGGACCTTCATGGATGGAACAGTTGCATAAGTAGACCAAGTGCCAGACCCACAGGAAAGTCAACTAACAGGAGCACATTTGGATTTGGGGGTGAAGGACCCCTGTCTCAGATGAACTATGGAGCCCTCAAAAATGAATAGAAAGGGAGAGGTATCATTTGCATCCTAAAACTTCTGTGGAAAGCCTTCCTGTGCACTTGTAACCTTAGGACCCAGGCAGAGTTCCTTTTTTATGAAGCAACAAATTCTTGGTAGCCAAATTGCAGGATAGCTGAGCAAGCGAGCCCTTGAGGTAGTCACTGGGAAGCAGCCAGCCTGGGGGCTGTTGGTGAGCACCACGGACCCAGGACAGTTTCTTTAGCACTTACTTAGCTCCCAGATGATGGCTCACAGGCCAGATGCCCACATAGGCTCCTTCTAGAGACCCTTCTGCAGGTGGACAGGCTCCCGTTGCTTAGCCAACAAGAGCAGCGATGCTCCCAGATCAGAATATGGGAACATTCAGAACTTCATTTTGAGGAGCCAAAGCCTTGTTAGGGTGCTAAGTGATCCTTGTTAGGTTACCTTCAGCAGCTAGTGCTTCCTGAAGTATCTGGTCTTCAGAATTAGGGTCCAGAATTGAGTCCTGTAACTATGACTTTGCACAAAAAGGAAACCATCTTGGAGATGTTTTCATGCCATCCTCCAAAAGCAAAGATACTGAAAAATATTGTTAGAAATGTCTGTGGTTAAACTAAAGCAGAATAATTACAAGAAGTAGTAGGTCAGTTGGATTGTCTTTGAGAGCTGGGAGTACCCAGCTTTCAAGAGCAAGACTAGTCTATAGAGCAGTGTTGAACTTCTGACCTGTTATAATTCATGCAGATGTTTTCAGCAGCCTCAAATTCTGCTGCCTCTCTGATACCATCCCACATGACCAGCACAGAGCCGTGATAAATCTCCCCAGCGTGCAGCTCCCTGGTGAAAATTAACTTCCCTACTAGATCACAATCTCAACGCTGGGCTATGCCATCCAAATGCTACAGGACCGACTTGCTTTTATGTGTGCTTTAAAGGAATCTGTATTTCTTGTGTGCATAGGATCAAGCTTGTTAATCATGTTGTGAAAATTCTTCTCTATTCTTGATTTTTTTTAATCTGCTTGATCTATCAATTACTGAGCAGATCTGTTGAAATCTCTCTGTGTTGGTGTATGTATGGCTGACCTCAGTCCCTGCAGTGTTTTCTTTATGCTTTTGGAGACTGTGTCTGCTTAACCTCTTGAGTTTGCAGTTTGCTCTTCATTTTGGACACACAGGGCTTTATTTTGCAAACTGAAAATGTACATTGGAAGAATAAAGTTGTTAGTAAGGATTCTTCCAAGGCAATTTAGTTTATTATTGTTTGTTTATTAGATTTGTCTGTTCTTGGATATAAACAGAAGTAATCTTTTACTCGCTACTCTTTCTGATTTGAGAGAATGTCTTTCAAAGAAAGTTGCCTGCCCAAGCAAAGATTTTTAGTTGAGAGAGAGAGAGAGAGAGAGAGAGCGAGCGAGAACGGACTGAAGTTTCTTTGCACTTGACTCTTAGGTGTTAAGAGAAAGGTCAAGGTATTGTGAGGGTCATGGGTCCAAGGCCAAGAACAGCAAATCCAGTAAGTGACCCATTGTGTATGGATACTGCTGCCTCAGCAGACCTGGTCTCTCTAGAGTGTTCTACAGGACTCTGCTGAGTGAGTACAGGGAGTAGGCCTTGGTTATCCACCTGTACACCCTACAAGGCTCTGACTTGCCCCAACAATCCAGAAGGTTCTTTAGGAGGAAAGCTGCATAGCTAAGATGCCTCGAGGCCCTCTGAAGCACAGCATGCTTCAGTGTCCCTCTGCAACACCAGATAAGTGCAGTAGCTGGCTCCGAGTGTCCCTGCACCTGTTTCCTGGCCTCAACCCTGGCCCCTTTTGCACTGGCATTCGGGTTCTGGCAAGCAGTAGTTTGTTGGCTTCCTTCTTGTCCAGATGGCTCTGCAAGAAGCCAGCAGAAGGTGGAGAGATAGCAGGTGGGACCAGGAGGATAGAAGGTACTACCAAGGACCCCCAGGAAGTTACGTGTGCCTTGTGTCACCTGGGCAGGCTGACTCTAGAAGTGATATTGGAACATGGGGATTCCCTATGTAAGGCTGTTCTGAGGTAGAGGAGGCTCAAAGTGGTTAGGGCCTGTGAACCTGGCATCTGCAGCGAAGGGCTCAGCTGGAGTTGCAGTACCAACAGAAACACTTCCACGGGTGCTACTGCTGCTGCCGCTTGTATCCATTCTTAGAGGTGTCATTGTTGATCACTATCACACAAGAGGGAAAACTGAGTCTCAAGAGCTGAGCTAATTTGGAAGATTTTCACAGCTAGGAAGGGGCCACACTTGCCATCCAATTCTGTATTGATTGCTCCTTTTAAGAAGCTGATATTGGAAAAAGAGAAAGTGATAGAGCCTCAGAAGCAGAAAAGGGCTTGGAGATCCTTGGCCAACTCCTTTATTTAAAACACACAAGGAAACATGTAGGAAAAAAATGTAAATGCATTCACCTAAGTTCATCTGAAAAGCAAGAGAACTTCAGAAGATGGAGTTTATTTTAAAATATATGTTTAAATAACATTTTATTCATCAAATTTAGTTTTTATGAATGCACTTCTATGAAAAACTCACTGTGGAGTGGAATGACAGTCAACAGGAGTGACAGTTCCCAGCTTACATTGCATTGGAGGAAATTTTGTGGCCCCTATCAACTGTGGGCACTGTGGTTCACAGAGGCAGAATGTGCTGTCTCTTCATTTACTTCCTTTTAGTTCCTATTAGGAATCTGATGCTGACTATGCAATGTTTTGGGCTGGGGAGATAGCTCAGTAGAATAAGTGTTTGCCTGGCAAGCTCCAGGTCCTGAGTTCAAACCCTGGTACCGCAAAAAAAAAAAAAGGAATCTGAGTCATACCCCAGCCACCTACCTGACTCTTAGGTAAATTCTTTCCTAAAGCAGATACCCATCACCTAATAGGTACAAGATAAATAAGAGATTCTAGGTATTTATACAAATTATAACACACTTAAAACTAATTTAAATGTGAATTATTTCCATTTCATGCATTATGAAACTAAGGCTCCTGGAAAATAACCGTGTAATTTACCCACACTTACAGCGCTAGAATCAGAATTTAACACCGAGTTCAAAGATTCCCAAATCTGTGCTTCTGACCACGATTATGCATACAGATACTTCATCTAAAAGAGAAAAACGTGCCTCAGATTCTAAGCAGGGCTTGGGAAAGCTATCAGCAGGAAATGATTGGAACTTCCTAAACAAAACTGTTGTAGACAGTTACTAACCTGCAGCTGTGTGGTAGGTACTTTGAGACTTTATCTATAAGCCAAAAATTCTAAAATACATTATCAGAGAATTGTGTTTTTGAGTTACCACCTTTGGGGCTCCACACAGCCAACTCCCTCTGAAGTCTTGAGGTTGCTTCCTGGTAGGTCACAGATTTAGAGAAGCATTGTTAGCATTCAACTCAGAAGGTAGTTGAACAGAAGAGCCAAGCCACAATGGAGAAGAACATGGAGTTCACAAGCCAGCAGCCACCAGTCGTTGCCCTTGACTTCTCCTTAACAAGAGACAACATATAAAAAAACATGCATTCAGGAACCTTAATATATAGGTTCAAATCCTGTCCGACCACTTAATAGCTGAGTAATTTCAGGCAGATAACCTTTCTACCTCTGCTTCCCCACCAATAAGAAATGGTAACATTTGTCCTACTTCATAAAGTTCTTAAGAAGATTAGATGAGTCAACACTTACACAATACTTAAAATAATGCCTGGAGAATTACAAGCACAAGTTTTATGTTGAATTCTTTAAAAATGGATGAACAAATAACAGAACAGACAAATACTTATCAAATGTCTGGAATGTGCCAGGAACTGTACTAGGAAATTAATCATACTATGAAAAACTAGTGTGACTGTTAAATCAGCAGAACCCACCCAGGTGCGCAATACTGTTCCAAGTCCACCTTGGGCTTCCTGGTCAGGGAGGCAAGGAAACCCAAGAGACCAATAAGACCTTGACAACACCCTAAATTGGCTTTTCATCCTCCCTGCTCCAGGCAGAATTGTGACAACCCCTGACAGTGTCCTCAGTGGTTTGCACTTGGTCATCCTTCTCTGGTCCCAGAAGAGGCCTAGCCTGAGCTGTCTGCAGTCAGGAGAGGACCTCGCTCTGCCTCCAGCTTACTGGTCCCCCACGTGTATGGTCGGAGTTGCTAGTATCCTGGCATTGAGCCTGCTTTCATCTCTGAGACCGCAGTGCGTTAGGTCTGGGACCTTTCTGGCCATCCTGGCTGCACCCACTGCCAGGCTTTCTGTCCTGGTCTTCCTGACCCGATTACTCTTCCCTGTGTCCATTGCTGCTCTGCAGAGCTGAGCTATTCCCTGAGCATCTCATCTAGGCTGAGGTACTTTCTGTTGTCTCCTCCTAGATCAGATGTCTCCTACACTCCCACCAGCAAGAACCAAGCCCAGGACTCAAATCCCTGAGGTTAGGTTCTGAGCTTACCATTCTGGGACCCAGATGGCTCTGTGTGTGTGTCTGTGTGTGTGTGTGTGTGTTCATCTTTATCACAACAAAGTGGTAAACTAAGCCCAAGCATTGAATACTGAGAGGAGAAGAACCTAAAATTGCCAAAAATAAATGAGCCCAGGATAATCCCTACCAACCAGAATGAAGTGGACACTAATACTCAGGAAGCAGTTGCTTTTTATTTTAGGAGTGGGGGTTAGTAGGAATTGAACCCAGGGAGCACAGAGCTACATCCTCAACCCCTATTTTTTGTTTGTTTGTTTTCATTTTGAGACAGGTTCTTGATAGGTTATAGACTTGCCCAGGCTAAACTTGAACTCAAAATCTACCTACCTCAGCTTCCTAAGTAGCTGGGATGATAGGCCCGTGCCACTGGGCCTGACTACCTTTGTTTAAAGATTGACTGAGATGTCTCCTGAGATTTATTGTCCGTGTGTCCATTTTGCCATCCTACCAGCCTTCTGGCTTCTGAGTTTGAATATCAGTTAAATGTACATCCCTGACCCATTGTATATTCTCTGCCCTCACCCTACCTTTTCTGAGTCATCTGGGTCCCTTTATAAGTAGCCCCAGACCCCCCAGATAATTTCGTGTCTTTGCTTGGCTTTGTCGGACTCTGACCTTGGATTGATTGCAGCTCAGGTACAGGTTACAGAATTCTCTCCTACCACGGATAACTGAGAGCAATTTTCTATCCCTTTCATTCCCCCAAAGAACTACATAATCCTAAGTAGCCTATGAGCAGTTCCTTAGTAATTATTTTATTAAACATGTTTTAAACCTCACCTTTATACCAACTCCTGTTTTAGGCACTGGGTGCAATGAAAATCAATGTTTCATTCAGAGATGGAAAAAAATAACTCAGGATCCTAAATAAACATAATGGTTATAGTCCCAGGTGCCACAAAACTATGAATGAAGAATAGGAATTGGTCCATGAGACATTCAAAAAGATTTTGCAAATAATGGTGGCAGTAAACTGGGACATCTGTCCACTGCATTAAGGTCCTAATGCATCCCCTGAAATATTCCCAGGGAGGATTCTGGACCACCCTTTGTGCAGGCACGGAGACCCTAGAAAAGTGCTTCCACCCCAGTGTTTCCTTTGCTTCCCAAGGTAGCCATGAGAGGGTGGCAGAAGTGCCATCTCTCTTCCGTACATGAAGAAATTAAGGCTCTGAGAAGTGGCATGACTTTCCTAGGGCCAGAAGGAGCAGGCAAAAGACTGAAAAAGTATTTCCGACACACTCTGTTGTTTGTGCTCTCTACCATCCTACTAGCCTTCAGTTTCTCAATTTGAGCACCAGCTTAATTTGCAGCCAACCAAGGAAAAGTCACCTTTCATTAGGGAAATCTGTATGGATGGTCTTCATGTGGTGCCTGTCTTAGTTACTCTTTATTCGTTGCTGGGACAAATACTCGACACTCAAAATGAAGGAAGGA
>NDGM010984916.1:0-12109 GCA_002564305.1 Octomys mimax | reverse complement strand
TGAACTCAGATCCTTGCGTTTACCAGTCAAGCGCTTATCCTACTGAGCCATCTCCCTGGCCCCTGATGTAACTACTTATATAGGAGAAAGAAAGGCTCAAAAAAGTTAGCCCACTTTTTCAAGGCCACAGAGCTGCGACTTAGCAATTCAGACTTCATCCTGAAGGGCCACTCCAGAGCATGCCCTCGGACAATGCCTGGGTGTCCTGAGCAGCATGTCCTGGCCACTGTGGTTCCCCCTGCTTTCTCCTGGCTCAGACAGTTCCAGAAGTGAGTGATCCAACACATTCCACCTGCAGAGGTGTCTGGGGCTCCGCTTCTGGAGCAGCACACACGGAAGTGGGCTGTGGTGGGGTTTTCTGAACCCTGGAGCTTGATGGAAATCAGCAGGCTCTAGAGATCTGTGTCCCCAAGAGGGAATATGTCATGTCCCACAGACACGGCAAGCTTCAGTCCACAGTGCAGAGACTGTTTTCCAAAACTCTTGCCTGAGCATTGCTGTCCCTCTCACACTTGAGCCCGTTTGCTAGGCATCAGTGTCCTCTGCACCACGCCCTGGTCACGTGTATGTGGACAGCATCCGCGGAGCACCTAGAGCTCACAGGGAGCTGGAAGTCTCTTTCTCTGGTAGGGCAGCCAAAGCAAACAGGCGTTCATAAAGGAGATTTAGGGGCTGACAGCAGCATATTCATTTGTACCTCTGCATAGTAAAAATAATTTATTGGCAGCTGCTGGGATAGCTCAGTTCTGAAATTATGTGGATGATAATATTAGGAGCTTTCTTCTTTCTCTGCTTGCCCCAAATGGCCTGGGTTTTCAGATGATATAAATTAATACTCTGTGTGTGTGTGTGTGTGTGTGTGTGTGTGTGTGTGTGTGTGTGTTTATAGCCATCTTTCGTTATTAATGTCGCTGGCTTTGTGAGCATTTTCATTTCTGCTGCTGCTCCTTGGTAATGAGCTCAAAAGTGTGCCATTTATTACCCACTTGTGACAGGAGATTGGGGGAAGGGGTGGCCGAGGATGCACAGAAAGCCAGCTGTCTCTCATGGCAGGAGACCCATTTGTCTCCCCAAGTGCCTGTCTTAGGGGACTTCCATGGGGGAATGAGGAGGAGAGTGATGGCCAGAACAGGACAGCCTCCAGGGAGTTGAAGTGAGAAAGGCACAGAAAGTACTTGGAAAATAAAGCCACAGAGGACAAGGATCTTGCTGAGGTTTGGGCAGGCTGGAGTCATAGCACTGGGGATAAAAGCAAGCACTGGAGACATAGGATGAATCGGAGGCAGGAGGCCAGAGCTCTCTGGCTATCCTTGTGCATCCCCAGCCTCCCCCTTAGAGTTGCACACTCAGTGATTGCTTAGGGTTGGTGTTGCCCTCAGTGGTCATTGTGGAAATGTGTGAGCCACCGAGCCCAGGCTCCTTGTTGACAGCGCATGGAAGCGAGGGCTGGTGTGATAGCTGTGCTGTGTGACTTGGGGCACAGTACTTCACCTCGCTGTGTTTACCTAATTGTAACTGTTACATGTGTATGCTCATAGCATCTGCCCAGGACAGTTGTCTTGGGATCTTTAAAGACAATCTGTTTAAAGTGTTAAAAAAAAAAAAACTGAAAAGGGGGCCAGCAAGATAGCTCAGCAGACTAAGCACCTGCTTGGGCAAGTGTAGGGACCAGGGTTTGATCCCCAGTCTGGCAGTCCCGCATGCCACACTGGCCCCACCCCCAGGGCATGCTGAGCCAGGGCCAGACCCTGTACGAAATACACAAATAAGAATAAATAAATAAATAAATAAATAGGGCTGGGGATATTGCTCAGTGGTAGAGTACTTGCCTACTGTGTGAGAGGCCCTGGATTCAATCCTTAAGTACTGAAACTAATTTTCTAGAATGAATAAACCAATGTTCATGATTTATCAGACACAGTCTTTTTGTACAGCTATGTGGTTCTGGGGTTGAACCCAGGGTCTTCGCGCTAAGCTACATTTCCAATAGTTTTTTTTTTATTATTATTCTGAGTCAGGGTCTCATTAAGTTGCACAGGCCAGCCTCAAACTTGTGCTTGTCCTCCCACAGCCTCCAGAATAGCTGGAATTATAAAAGTCTTCTACCATATCTGACCAGCCCCAAGCACTTGCAACATAAAAATATTTGAAAGATATTTTTTCATCCATCCTGAAATGAAATCCATTCTTACTCTAACCTACTTTTAGACCCAGGACTCTTTCTTTTAAAGGCCAATGTAAAACAGTGTGAAGAGCAAATACATGAAGTAATTTATAAGAAAATAATGTATATTTTATTATTTAAATGATCATGTAAAACATTAGACTAACAAATATCTCAAACTTCAATGTGCATGGCCTGGGCATAACTCAGTGCTACAAGCACTTGCCTAGTGTGCTCAAATCTCTGGATTCTATCCCAGCACAACATACCTGCGTGTACACACACACACACACACACACACACACACACACAGCAAGGCAGAGACAGAGGCAGAGACAGACAGAGACTGAGATAGAGATAGAGACAGAGAAAGAGGCAGAGACAGCGACAGAGACAGAGACAGAAAGATAGAGAGAGAGAGAAACAGAGACACAGAGACAGAGAAATAGACAGAGAGGATGACTTAATGTGCAGACAAATCATCCAGGGATGCTGTTACTATGTAGTCTCTGATCCAGCTGATCCAGTAGGTCCAGGCAGGGATTGGAGGTTCTGTACACCTAATACATTCATTCCCAGGTGATGTTGATGCTCCTGGCCTATGGCCACTCCTGGATACTAAGAGCCTACAAGACAATGGGAAGACCAGCTCCTCATGTGAATTGCCAAGAATCCAGTAGTTACAAACGCAGCTGAGTAACAGAGATGTTTGTTGGCCACTCAGCAGCCACAGTTTGTATGGACTCAGGTGATGGAATTTTCTGACATTATAGTCATATCTTAAATGATGTAAAATCTACCCTTGTTACTACCCTAGCTACTGTACTAGAAAATTGTGATGTTAAAACCATTTATAAGGGCCAGCGATATAACTCAGTGGCACAGCACCTGCCTGGCAAGCACAAGGTCCTGAGTTTGATTCCTGGTATGGAAAAAAAAAAGAAGAAGAAGAAGAAAGAAAGAAAGAAAAAAAAAGAATATTTTGTCTCACATTGGAAATCTGACTTAGGTTCTTGACTCAAATATTATAAATTAGTTGTTCATTCACCTGACATCTGGCAACTTTCAGAAGTCCTACAGGATGCAGGTCAATACTTACATGCTCAACAGTGTGTGTGCTGGGCATCTGGTGTCTGCCCACCCACCAGATGCCAGGAGCTTGCTCCAATCATTGTGACAACTAGAATTGCCACCACAAGGTCTCCAAATATCTGAAAAAGAGGATTTGTTAAAGATTGTGGGATATTTGAGGAACTGGGCAGGTGGGTGCTTGAGGAACCTAATTCCTGTCCAGCAGGGCTGTACCCCACAGGCAGAGGTGGTGGGCAAGGAAACACAAATCAGCCCAGAAGGCTGATGCTTTCTGGGGACTAGGAAGCCACTACTTGACCTCTACATGATTGTCACATACAGAGACCTAAGCCCAGTATTAACAGTTCTGCTGATTATTTTCAAGAGAAGGCTGAAATCCACAGATTAGATGAAATCTTCAGATTTGGAAACAGGAGCTGGGATTAAAGCCCAAACACACAAAAGTGCTCTCCAGAGTAAACCAGGTATCTGTGTGCTTGATGGTGCTGCTGGCTGGGTCATGGCCTGAGGTGTAAATTGGGGGACATGCCATTGCTTTGAGGGCTATCCATCACCCGGGTGAATGTGCCTCCTGTTCTCTGAGTCACCCTGCCCACTGATACCCCCCCCACCATTTTCTCTGCACAGTGACTGCCTCCTGCCATTCTCAGGCCTCTCCCTCTCTCCCTTGGAGCTCCCTTTTTCTGGTCAGCTGAGGTCCTTTCTCCAGCCATCCTCTTCAATGACCGCTCTAATGCCAGCCACTTTGTCTACTTGCTGAGGGGTGTTGCTGTTTTAAAATCCAGCAAGGCTGCTCTTGGGTAGAAAAAGAACAGCTGAGGTCTGCTGGCCCCGGCCTTGAGGGATTCTCCGTAGGGTTGGGAGGAGGAGGACACTTGGTCACAGTCTGGAGGCATTTGGTGTTTGGGTTGTAGCCAGGGGTTGTTACTGGCATCTACTCGGTGGAGGTCACAGATGCTGCTAAGTGTCAGGACAGCCCTCTGCAATAAAAAGTTCTCTGGCCCTAAATGCCCGCAGTGCCATGGGTGGCAAGTCCTGTCCCTGAGGTCTCTGGAGAATGTCAATACTGAGGCAAAGCTTGGTTGCCTATGCTCAGCCTCTCTTCCTGCCATCCTGGGGTCTCGTGGTGGTTTAGGTGAGGTAATGCAATGTTCCACTGCAGGCAATCTGTGTGAAAATGGTGTCTAGGACAAGACCAATCTTAGAGATATTTTTTAAAGAGTGTTGAGGCCCCCTCATGAAAACCTTCTGGGTGTAGTCATGTTGTTCCAACTAGTGGGGAAGAAGAGAGGTCCTGCACCTGACCCCTTGCACATTGGCTCTGCTGCCTCCACTTACCTGCTGCCTGACCTTGTGCTAGCCTGGCTCAGCCTTAGTTTCCTCACTGAAAGTGGCACCCGTGTTCTCTACTGAACGCCAGATCTTGCTTCTGGGGACCTTCCTTGCAATGTCTGTCCCAGCTCTGCCATCATGTCACTAAAGTGCCACATTCAGTGTGTGCAGGTGTGAACAAACAGGTGTTCAGCTGTGTTCTATGAGAACATTACTGACAAAGACAGGTGGCTGATTGTTTTTGCTGACCCTGACCCACTTTTTGAGATTGTTTTATTTATTAAGGTTGGAATAAAATGTATTATGTGCGTTTTTGAGCCTTACAACCTGGTGTTATGGGATCGGCACAGATGGCTAAATGGTTCGTGTCGGGAAGTAGGCTGACAGGTATCATCTCACGGTTACTTGTTTTGTGACAAGCAGCTAAATCTACTTCTTTAACAGGAATCCCTAATGCAATACAATTGTATTAACTTTATAGCCCATGTTACGTATCAGGTCTCTAGCCTTTTCCAGCCTGTGTTACAGTGCTGTGTTGTCTGACCCCATCTTCTGTTCTCCCACCCATAGTGAGTACTCTTTTGTTCTCCATGTAGTTCAGCTTTAAGAAAAATATTGTATGTACTAGTGAGGTCATGACATTGTTGTCTTCCCATGCCCAGCCTGGTTCCCTTGGCATGATGTCCTACGAGGCCAAATGTGACATGGCACCTGGAGGCATGCCCTGCTCCTTTCAAGGCTGGAGGAACGAATAAGCCATACTGAAGAGGGTGACTGTGCACCAGGCCTGGTAGAAATGCTAGCTGGTGTGTGCTGCTTCCTCAGGCACCTCATGTCCTTCTATTTCCTCCCTCTTCCTTGTCAGGGTGACCCCTACTGTGCTTTCTTCCTATAGGTGTCTGTACTGCCCAGCTGGAGGTCTTGCAGGGAGACATGGGAAGTCCAAGGAGATGCCAGTGCAGTTTCTCTCTGCCACACAGGGGTCGGGAGGTGAGAGAGGGTGATGGCTGACTCGGCTTTCAAACCAGCTTCCCCAGGGCTCCTGGACTTTGGTCCTAAGGACTCCTTTTGCAGGACTTAGGCGCAGCTGGGTGGCCTTGGGCCTTGTTCAGAAACAAAGCCAGACACTAGCAAAAGTGGTTAGGAGAGAAACAAACAGTAATGACTACTGCAATAGAGAAAGGAGCCCAGCAAGAGCAGAACTCCCCTGACTTGTCCAGAGTGAGCTGGGCACATTAAAGGGAGAGGAAGGGGTGGAAGTGTGCTAGGGGAGTTCAGCAGAGTTAGGAAAGGAACAGGTCCAAAGAGCAGGAAGGCAAGTCCACCGGGGCTTGCTGCCTGATGCCCATGGGAGTCAAACTCACATCTTCTGGGAGATAGGGAGATGGGAACTATCTTCAGGTATTGCTGAAACAGACAAATTGTTCTTCAAGGGACCTTGATTTTTCTCAGGCAGGCTCTTTCAGAAGTGTGGGCTCATTCTGGGGACATGGCCTTGAGCTAGTACAAACTCGTAGCACCTGCTCTAGTCCCTATAGACCACGCTTGAGATCAGGGCCAAGTTGGAAGCTCCTGGTCGAGGTTCAGCTGAATGGGGGAGGGCTCCGTGGCTATCGGTCACCCCCTCCCTAAGCATGACGGCCTGGAGTTCCACTGCTTTCTCTGTATGAAAGTACTGACAGCATCACTTTCCATTTGATACAAGCCTCTGTCCTTCCTGTCTGTGTTTAACACATAAATAAAGAATAACCTTTTTATTTCACGAATCAATGGCTATGTCAGAGAGCGCATACATGAAATGTCATCACTTCTCAGCCTTGATCTCAGGGCCCCCTTTGAGTCCCAAACATTGAGGATCCTCAAAAGGCAATCCTTCAGTTGGTTAGGCTTGTCAATTGCTGCATATTGATGTTTATACTGAGGTTTCCTTAAAATATCCATTTATTAAGTCACTATAAAACTGTAATAACTCATTACATGCCCATATAAGTAAAAATTTTAATGAAAAAGCATGTATTTTCCACAACAAAAGCAAAGTGTGTGAGAAAAGAAACATCCTTTGACATTTTTGTAAATCTCTGTAATGTGTGGCTTTGCAGAAAGCAGACAGCTGGATTCTCGAATCTGCTTCTGTTTTCGAACCATTGCTGCAGTGCGCGTCCTGTAGCCTTTGGGAAGCTCCACCGTACCCTCGGGCGGGGGTGAGCAGACGCAGCAAACCAGCACGTGCAAAGATGATGAGACAGCTCAGTGTCGAAGACCTTCTGAAAGGGTTTCGCACTGCCCCTAGAAGTCTGCAGACTATACTTTGAGAGTCACTGCATCAGGCCACCATTATAAGCATTAATTTCATTTTGAATAAATTATAACATATTTATGAAGCAGGAGGCATTAACCTGGCTGTATTACAGATTTTGTGTGTGTGTGTGTGTGTGTGTGTATGTGTGTGTGGCACTGGGGATCAAATTCCAGACCTTGCACTTGCTAGGGAGGCACTTCTGCCACTGAGCCATCTCCCAGGCCCCTGGCTGTATTAACACCTTTAATTGTCATAAGACTCCATTACTTTGATGCAGTTATCCCCATAATATTACAGAGAAAGAAAGTGAGGCAGAGCAAGGTGCTGTGCCCAGGGTCACACAGTGGGCAAAGTGTTAGAGCCTGGATTTGAACCCAGGGCACCTTATCACCTTGCCTTTCCTAAAAGACTTGTATCTATTCTTCCATGAAAAATAATATTGTGCCGTCATTCGCTGAGTGTTTAATTCAGATCTAGCATCACACTAATTTAGCATGTTTTTTTAAGTAGAATGAAATTTAAGTGTCTTGACTCAGCTTATACGTACTTCACCTTTGCATGCAGGTCTTCTTAGAGCCTCTTGTTAGAGAGGAGAAAACTGAGGCTCCAGAAGGTTAAACGTCTTGCTCTCCATGTAGGATTAAGGGTGGAGGCTGGATTCAGACCTAGTTCTCTCAATCCAGCTCTCCGTCCTCCTCCTGTGCTGTGCCTGGCATCCCATTTGCAGGATTCTGAATTGCCAAGGTCTGATTATCTAGGACTCTGTCAAAGCAAGGCACACCTCCATCCAGCATGGCTCGCAGGTCACTCTATGCCAGCCAGGGCACATGCTTCGGGCGTGGAAATGAGCAAGGCAAGGGCTTCTCTGGGGCCCGTTTGGGTTGGCAGGCCATGTAACTGAGTGTTCTCACTGGGCACAGCCCTGCACACTGTGCTGCCACTGTCCATCACCCTGGCACAGAGGTACTTTTGGAAGCAGGTGCAGACTTTTCCCAGTACCCCTCCCGATGACTATAGGAGCTTTGGCAATGGCAGCGCAACCTCGGACACTGAGTTCAATAAGGAACAGCTCCCAAGCCGGCTGTGCATCCACCTGGCACAAAGGAAGCCATAAACCAGTTATGGTGCACAGGTGGCACAGGTGATTCCAGTCTGAGCACCTGGTGGGGGGTTCCTTTTGGCTCTGTCCCTAATCTTAACTGCTAAGAGGCTATGTGATGTGGGCTTGTGTGGCTCTCAGACCTTGCCTGGGTTCAAATCCTGGCTCTTCCACCTCCTTAGGTGTGGATTTAGTCCCTTAACTTTCCAGCACCTACTGCTCTCATTTGAAGAACGGAGAAAGTGCCAAGGCATCTCCTGTGTAGAGACATCAAGTGGGTCAGCACATACACAGAACCTGTGGTATAATAAGCACTGTGTGCATGCTTCTGAGGAGACGTGTGTTTCTTAACTGATCTACAGATGTCAAGCACTATGTTCAATGCTTGATTGATTCTTTCAACCACCAGGAGGTTTGTGCCATTCTCAGTCCCCTGGATATTGAGGCAGAGAGAGATGAAATGTTCTTTCTCCCTGGTGAATGGAAGGGGGAAGACTCAGGATTCCTGACCCTGAGCACCTTGCTAGTGACAGTGATTGGAGGATGAGGCCAAAAGGTGCAGGACGCCCCATGGATTGCCCAGCCTGTGTCAGCCCTGGATCCCTTAAAGTCTATTAGACTATTTTCAACGAGCTAAAATGCCAGAACTCTGTTAATCGATCATATTGATTGGTGACTAATCCAGAGCATGTTTAGGAACACACATATAAGACCTGTCATTTTACAGAAGGGACAATGAGACATTACTAAAGCCAGTCAAGAACTTGGGCCTTCTCCCTCTGTGCCCAGAGCTCCTATACAGGCTGTAAGAGCAAGGCTTACCTACAAGTGGATAGTTGAAAACACATAGCGTCTCACCCTCAGCTCTCAGAGGCAGGATCCAGGGGCTGATACTCGGTAGATGGAACGAAACCCATCCCAAGTGTGAGTGTTGGAGACGTCGGAAGAGCAGAAGCAGACCCCTGTGTTTGCGTGACAGCAGCCTGGGTCATGCAGCGTGCCTCTCGGAGCCTTACTATGCTCAGGATATTGCTACCTGATTGGAATTGGTTCTAAACATGTCCAAGGTTGAATGGGAATGGAGGACATTACTGTATTTAATTATTTCTCCAGAATGAAAATGGATTCTAGCAACAGCTTAGAGGTAAAGCAACTGCAGAGCAATTAGAGTTTTGGAGCTCACGTGCGAACATTTGAATGTGCAATCATTATAATAAGTACATTAAAATAAAATAAGTCAAAGGGTTGCATTTGCATAAATAACCCAAGGTGAGAGAGCTGGATTGGTTAAGAAAAAGTGGACATGGTTAGTCAGTCATAGGAGAGGGAATAACCCATCTGTGCTCCAGGTGGAAACCACCAGGGCGGAGAGAGCTGAGGCCCAGTGTTTAGTGTAGAGTTTCCCGAGGCTGGGTTTGTTGCTGATTTCTCCTGCTTTGGGTGGCAAGCACATTCCAGAAGTCTTGAGTACATTCACCCTCATCAAAAGACCCGTGAGGGAAATATTACCTCCCCGTGTTCCGGATGAGGAAATTGAGGCACAGAGTTTGAGTCTTCATTAACCAGCTGTGTGACCAGGGCTATCTAACCTCTCTGTGCTTTAGTTGCCTCTCCTTAGCTAGACTCACACCTCTGGCTTTATTGAGTTCCCCAGTGATTGTATGAAGAACCAGAGCATGGAGGCTCGTGAGTGCTGGGTACCTTACATGGATCTGCTGGAAACACTCCATTGTGTATCGGGAGTAGAACAGGTTTGACTCGCTAGGAGGAGCAGTGGTCAAGTTAACCCCCTGTACATATTAAGAGAAGCTAGACTGTGCTGTGGTAACAGAGCCAGCAAACTCAGTGACTTTAAGTAGCAGCGGTTGATTCTGCTCCTTGGGGTTTGATGGCTTCTGCTCTACACCGGCCTACCTCCGGAGGACAGAATCTGCACCATCAGGAGTGATGAGGCTGCAGAGTCAGCTTTCTGGCACCGTAACAAAATAACTGGGGTGGGGGATAAACAGCTTAAAGGAGGAAAGGCTTACTTGACTCATGGTTTCAGAGGTGTCAATCCATGGTTGGTTGAAAGAGAGATGTCAGAGTCCCAGTGTTCTTTCAGGAGCCTTCCCCCAGTGACCTAACTTCCTCCTACTGGCTCCTGCTCCTGAAAGTTCTCCCAGCCCCCAGTAGTGCCAGAGGCTAGTGACCCAACCTTTGGCATGTGGGCCTGTGGGCTGATTACTATGCAGGGTTAGAGGATATGTCACGTTGTGCCCTGCCATTGAGCCTATCTGGGCAAGTAGCTTGGCTGTGTCTAATTTGCCAGAAATGGGGATGTGTGCTTCTGTCACGTGCTTAGAAGGGAGCTGAATAGTTGGGAAGAGCTGTCATTGAATGCCATCCCTTGCTCCTTCCAATTCTGTCTGTGTGCAAGGCTGATGCACAAAGAGGAAGATTCCCTCCCACTCCCCACAGGAGAGCTGACTGCTTCTTGGCTACTTCCCAAACAGCAAGTCAGAACCAGATAGGTGCACATTCACTGCCTCCTCCAAATGTCTTTGGCCAAATTACTTAACATCCTCAACCTCTTTTCTGTCCTTCTTTTCCATGATGGAAGAACAGTAGAACTTGGAACTTCTCTCTGGAGTTAGCCACATCTGAGCCAAATGGGGATTCCTGAGAAAAGGATAACTGACCAAACCAGCTCCAGATGGGGTGGCCCTCCTGCACCCACGCTCACAGAAAAGGGGTCTCCATACTCTTTCTGAAGGGTCACAAAGCCAGACAGCCAGTCTCCATCACAATTGCTCATTATGTCGTTGTAGTAGGAGATAGCCACAGACAATCCATAAGCAAACAGATATGGTTGTGTTTCAGTAAAGCTTTATTTATAGAAACGAAGCAGGGGTCAGATTTGGGGCAAGGGCTGCAGTTTGCTGATGAGCTGGAATCAGAGCATTGCTGCGTTGGTGGCTGTCTGGGACCAGCACAGCTACAATGTTCATCCCCTCATTCTTCCTCAGCAACTATGAAGGGGCGTGTTTAAACGCCCTTGAAAAATAAAATTGACAGTGGTGCTACTCATCAGCACGGTGCCTGCTGAGCAAAGCGCAGACTCACAGAGCCAGTTGTATCCTCTGTGCCTCGGGTTCCGCTGAGGTGTGTGCTCTGGTCTGATGGACGCCCTTTCAGGTTAAAGCCCTGAATGGGAATGAGGTTTAAAGCAGAATAGCAGGTTTCAGAAATGATTCAGACCATTTGATTTGAACTCAGAGTTACCACGACCTGGCCACCCATGCTGGAGCTGAGTGTGGGGTTCCAACTTTCCAGAAAGCTCCAAGCCATGCATTGCCTCCAGTGACTTCTGACCTTTCTCTTTACCTCCGGTGACTTAACAAGTTTTATTCCAAGGCCCAGCATCAAGAGCTAAAGCGCAAACACAAGAGTGTCACAGGTTGGCACCCTCCTAGGACACACTGGAGCTTCATTGTGCACAGGCTGCCTCTCTGTTCCCCCCAAAAGAAGAAAACCAGTGCTGCCTTTGCTACAGAACTGTCAGTGGCTAAGGTCTGGTTTCCCTTTAGGCATGGATATATGAACATGTCCTAAGGCCACTAGGATGTGTATAATATCCTGCCTGTACATCCTCCCTTTATGACTTTAGTCATGTCCAGCCCTTCAGCAAGCCATTATGGCACTTTCTGCTGGAAATCAAACAGGAATCTGGGACAAAGTATTTGTTGTCCAATGGTAGAGATTGCTGGGGAAGGAAAGATGTTGACCTGAAGTGTTGAGAATCATGACAACAGTGCTAATGGTTGAGAGCTTCGGAGAAAACTCAGTTCTTAGCGGAAACATCACATGCGTCCAGATGGGGAAGCTGGCATCCAGAAGGGAAAGTCTTTCCAGAATTTAAGCCAATAGCAAAGGTAGATGGGAAAATTCAGCTCACACCTCCAAAGCTGTATGTCCCCCACCCCAGCCCTGTCCAGAGCCAGAAGGTCAGTCAACGAAGGTCACCTGGGAGAGGAGCGGGGAATTGAGGAGGAAACAAAGGACAGGAGCCACGAGAAACGGAGACAAGACAGGATTCTGATCAAGTCTCGTTTATTCAGGGGAGGTGCTGGGTATATATAGT
>NDGM010984913.1:0-18833 GCA_002564305.1 Octomys mimax | reverse complement strand
CCTGCGCTCTGGGTCTGTTCAGGATCCCGTGGCCTGGGTCATCTCACTCACTTGCCGGGCCTGCGCTCTCTGTTTCTCAATAAAATTATTTTAAAAAAAAGAAAATATTTGGCTCCTGAAAGCTAGGTGCCAGCATGCTGGATGGCAGCATCAGACAGCATCTTCAGCACAATAGGAAGGAGTCAAGTCTCAGCTGCACACCGAGGAGGAACTTAGCTTAGGCGCAAAGCTGTGGCCTGGGCTTGGATGCTCCGTGTGGGATGCAGAGCAGCCTGCTGTCTGTCTTTCTGAAAGAAACAAGTGACCGTGAGTGGCAGCCTTATTTCATGTACTGCAGGTGCATGGGACTCAGGACACATAGACCCCTTCATTGTAGTGAAGAGGGTCAATAGGCACACCTGTGACGCCGGCAGTGGGAAGGCTGAGTCAGGAGGACCACACGTCCTCCTGGACAACTTAGATAGATGAAGTGATGGGGATGTCTAGGGAGGGCAGAGCTTTGACTCTGGCTTGTGTGTGGCCTTGGAACCCCTCTGTCCCAGATCCCCTCCCTGGCCATCCACAGGTACAGTGATCTCACACAGCAGAGTTCTGGTCCCAGCAGCTGCCACCGCTGCCCGCATCCCCTGAGCTTCTCTCTCACACACATTGGCAGTGGCCTCAGTGACTTGCATGACAGGCCACAAGTCGGGTGGCCAGCCAGTTCCCCTCCCTGGATCCCCTCACCTTCTCAAGGCCACCCATGCCTTGAAAACTCCACGCAAATGTCACCGGGGCTTTGAACTCTGCCCTGTTCCTGCGCCTCCTGGTGAGCCTGGCTCACCATGCCCACTCAGGGCCGAGGGCTGCGTGGCACAGGGTATCTCTGAGAACCCTGCAGACCCAGTGGGAGAGAGAAGGTGCTTCCACTCCAGGAACCAGGAATGTCTTGATGGCAGCACTGGGCTTGGAGGGCTGTGGAGCTCCTGAACAGCCAAGCCGACTGCAAAGTCCCTGCATCACTTCCCAGGGCCGGACCTCAGTGTGCTCCCCAGAGCAAGATTGGTGTAAGAACCCAGTCGCTACTGCCACCTGGTGGCCAGATACCCTATTTGCATGTGGGGCTTAAATCCAATCACACAATAATGAGAACCCCAATTTTCTCCTACTCACAGAGAAAGCGAAAATAATTTCGTAGGAGAGGCAAAGGATTTCCAGCATGAGTTTGCTCCCCAGTCTCTTGTCACAGTCCTGATAGGCACAGTCCCCAGACAGCTGGGGGTGAGAGCAGCCTGGTCGGCACTTGGGGGCTCTGAAGGGCAGCTAAGCGCCTGCCCAGGACCCCTCCCTCAGCTGGCAGAAGCTGCTCACGGGAGTGCAGGGCCAGTGGGCCCATTGTAGGCACAATGCAGCCTTGATTTCCCACGCAAGACAGGAACTGGCTAACAATGCACGTAGCCAAGGCAGTCCAGCCAGTTACTGACCTGCTCCTCCCCCCTCTGTCCTTGGGACCCCACAGTTGTGACAGCAGCCATCAAACACAGGCTGTTGATTTCTGGAACCCCTGGTCAACATCTCACTGTGGCCCTCACTCCAGAAAGCAGCGACTGTTCTCGAGCTGTTGGGTCCCGAGGCAGCGGCCGCGGGCCTGGATGGTAGTGCAGGAGCTTGCCTGTGAGCTGGGGCTCATCGCTGCTGGGCCAGACTCTCTGGAGAGCAGCCGGCAGGAAGTCCCCTCTCGTCTGTGCTGCTTCTGGGATGTGTCTTTCCCTTGTGACATCCCTTGTGACTGCTTCCCGTCCTCCTTGGCTGACTATGACCTGGTGGAGTGTGACGGCACCTGCCATGCCCAGCAGGCCTTGCTGGGTCACAAGCATGCTTCCTCTGCCTCTGAATGCGAGCAAGGTTTTTTGAGGACCAAGTCTGTTATGTGTGGGGTGCTAGGGGGACAGATACAGTGCCCCCAGGACTTTCCTCACCTTCCTGGGCGGTGGGACTCTTGGACCAGGGTGAGGTCACTTATGGGCAGGTTGAAGATTTGAGGGTGGAATGGGGTGTGGAAGCGCTCAGGAGGGAAGTGAGGTCTTGCCTCCACACCCAGTCTGTCACCCAAAGGCTCAGAGGACATCTCTGCGCACCATGCTGCAAGATTCTCCCCTCTACCACCAGCTTATCCATCCACCCATTTATCTTTACCTGCCCTGTTACCCCCCCCACCTACCCCCCACCCAGCCGTCCATCTGCTTGTGCAGAAGAGGAATGGAGCGGCTGCGGCCAAGGACTACCCTCGCCAGAGACGACCAAAGTCCTCAAGAGACCAAAGACGGCCTGGATGCCGCCTGAGCGTCCTTATCAGGTGCAGGGATCGTGAAGAGGGGCTTCAAGAGCTCCCCAGACACCCCTGGAGGTGTGTGTACGGTGCATCTGCTGCTGGGTGACAAGGGACCCCAAGGAAAGGGAGGGCCTCATAGGGCAGGTTCCAAAGCCCAGGGCTGCAGCTTCCACTCCGAGTGTGTCACTGCTGGTGACAGGATTTGGCCTGGAGCAGCTCACAAGGCGGCTGTCTCTCTGTGAGGGAGAATGGGAGAGACGTGCACATGTGTACACCTCACACACACATAAGTGTGCATGCAAGGAAAGAGACGGACAGGGAGACCTAAAGAAGGGGCAGAGAGGCAACAGGCTGGAGGATGAAGGAAGGGGAGGACGCAAGAGAGAGCAGGTCACAGACACAACTAAAAATAGTAGGTGCGGCCTGGGACTCGATCTGGGAACTGCCGTGCCCTGTTTTTTGCTGCTGATCTTTCGATAACAGCAGTTCAGGCAGGGCCAGGACCGCACGATCCGAAATGGGGGCGGGGGCGGGGGCAGCACGGCGGCCCCGCGCAGTCTGGCCCAGCCTCCGACCTGGCCACTGCCCACGAGAAAGAAGCCGCAGCCGACCCCAGAAACATTTTCAGGAAGCGTGGTCACTCTGCCCCAGTAGCGATTGGCTTCAGGAACGACACGAGGCCCGACCGCGGAGGGTTCCCAGCATGTCGGGGTGAGCTCGTTTCCGAGCGTAGGCATCAGGCTCATCCACCGTGCTGTGCAGCCGCACCACCAACCATCCCTGGGACTTCTCTGAAACGTCAGGCTCTTAAGCGCCAACCCTGTTTCCGTGTTATCTCAGCATTCGTAACCACTGCTCTCCGTTCTGTCTGTGAACATCACTATTGTAGGTACTGCCCCTGAGTGGCTTGTGGGGTACACTTATTGACTGGTGACTGGCACATTTCACTTCACCCAGCACCTGCAAGGTTCACTCACACTGTAGCATGGTCAGAATGTCTTTCCTATTTGGGACTGAATAATATTCCACTGTATGGATTTGCCATGTTCTGTTTATCCACTCTTATAGTGACAGATATGTGGAAAGTTTCCACTTTTGGACTATTGTGAATGCTGTTCTAGGCCCAGGAGCGTACAGGTACCTCTTTAATATTTCTTGTTAGCCCTTCGGGCCCACCCCAGTGCATGGCCTTGCTGGAGCACGGCACTCCTCTCTGCTCAGTCTGTCTGGGGAGCCAGGTATGGCGCTCTTTCCAACAGCAGGGGCAGCATTTCATACTCTGTATAGTGGGGCGAAAGGTCCCAGGGGCTCCTCATCCTCACTGGAGTTCGTTGTTTTCTGTTTGTGCAATAGCAGCAGCCTAGTGGGGGTGGCACGTCTTCATGTTATGGAATCCAAAAGCGAGGCTTAGCAAGTATCAACAGCTTGCTTAAGGTCACCCAGCTAATAACCAGCACAGCTGAGAGCTGTCCTCAGGTGGCCAGAGCCCGAGGAGCTGGGCCGACCCTTTCCTCTCGGGTGATGGTGCACAACCACAGGCTGACGGAGCCCCTTGCTATGGCCTGCCGCTGTGCTCTGTGCTTTCCATGGCCTGTGCTTGGCCTGGGTAGGAATGAAGCAGAGGCTCTGAAACGGCGGCATGTGCTATCAATTTGGTCACAAACAAGTCAATAACCAGGTACAGGCAAAGTCAGAATAAGTCCCGCCCCTGATGCGGAGGCCAAGGGACTTGAGCGTGGATGACTCTGGGGGCCACCAAAGACCTGCGTCGTTGCTTGTCCCAGTGGTGCTTCCTGCTTTCGGTTGGGACGGGAGATGGAAGCGCCAAGCCCTGCCAGGAAGCCTTCTCTCGCGGTTTTACTGGTCAGGGCTAATTTAGGAAGTGCTGGAAATCTCGCAGAAACCCCTTGGGAAATTTTTACCTTGCTTTCCTGCGTAAAGCGTTCCACTCAGTTACAAAACCTCAGAGCTGACATGTGGGGTCCCCGCTGGCTGACCTGGGGGCGAACCTTGTGCCTGTTCCCAGTGTAGCTCTGTGGCACAGCCGGGCAGTGTGGGCATCTTGGGGGACCTGGAGAAGTGCAGCTGGGTGCCCATCAGCTGAGGCCATGGGCTGCCCCAGAAGGAATGCTCCTCTCCCCAGAAGAACTTGGGGCTCACGGGAGGTGGCTCGAGGAGCCCCACCCCCAGCTGCTCAGGGGGATTCAGTTTGTAATCAGACTCATGGGAAGCCCCAGACTATTTATCCTGGCATCCTTCCTCCATTTCAGAGAAGAACTGGTGAGCAGTTCTCTTTTGGGTCTGAGGAGCAGACTCCATGGTAGAGCCCAGGCCTGGTATGCAGAACCCACTCCCATCTCGAGGCAACGGAAGCCAAAAGTGGGTGGTGATTCAGTTCCTGAAGGAGATGGGAGGTCTGACTAAGTCATGGAAGCTTGAATGAAGCATACATGTGGACGCTCAGGAGTCCCGAGCCTCCCGCTCATGCACACACCTGGGCCGCCTGCTCCCCACCCTGCCCACACCACCTACAGTGCTGGCTACTCTGCAGGTGACCAGAGCCTGGCCTTAGGAGCCCGCAGCAGTGCCCTGCTGGCTTCCTGCATGTCGTGTTTCTCCTCCTCATTGTGTTCCTCCCACAGACAAAAAACAGAAGGAAAATGTGTAGTCCTGTGTGTAGGGGCTTGCAATCAACCCTTACTTGCTGACTTGTGTCATAAGTAGCTCTAGGCGTTTGCCATGACTCAGCCCCTGGCCTGGTAGGGCAGCCAGGGAAGGCCGCTAGCTCCACACTTCACATCTGTTCTGCAAAGATGCCCAGCAAGGGACAGACTGGAGCGGGTGGCACGCCCTTTTATCCTGGAATGACAGAAACAGCATCCTGGGTAGACACTTTCCTCACCTGTTCTTCCTGGTGCTCCTTCTCAAGGGTGGGAGATGGAGAGACAAAAATTTATAGTTCACGCTTTTCCCCCTTAAAATCAGTCTTAAGAACCAAGAACCATGTGTGCCACGAAAGATTAATCTGATTCAATTTCTTTGAAAAATTAAGAAGGAAAACCTTTTAATAACTCCAGTGTTACTCTTTATCATGCAGACAGAAGCCCAACGTGGCATCTTGGGTTTTTCATTCTGTGTTTCAAATATTTTCTTAGCAACTTGGAAATTATATGTCATGTTTTCAAACTCAATTTACATATCCAGCGGCATTTGGAGCCAGAAAAGCTAGAATCAAAACATTGCTTCCCACAGAAGAGTGGGTGTCAGCCTCGCGGTAACTCCAGCATTCCTCATGGCGATGGCTTTGGGGGCCAACTTCAGCCTCCCACCTGGCGAAGGGTGACTCACCAAGACTGACAGGTGGCAGGCCATGGAGCCAGAGAAAGGCTCTGACCCTGTGTTATGCACGCCCCAGAAGGTTGCTCCACCGTGGTGACTACTAGCCCCTGCCGCGGGAGCTTCCTGGATCTTCCCGAGGGAGGCAGTGCCACCTTGCGGCCCCTTCCAGGCCCTGGAGTGCCGGCCCTTGACCTGTTGAGTCAGGAACTTGGGGTCCTAGAATTGCTTGAAAAGGTGGTTTTGTTCCTGGAGGTTGAAGTCAGGCACAGAAGTAAATTCTTCCTCTGTTCTTGGCGACAAAATCATTTGACATTTTTGGTGGCTTGCTTTAAGCTAACATGTCATGCAGTTGGTCATAGCGAGAGAGCTTCGCTTTCCCAGAAGCAGCCTGTGCTCCTGCACAGCTGACAGTGGCCACAGGAAGTCATCAGCTCCCGTCAGGACTCATGGAGGTTGGGATGAACCTGAGAGCTAGGAGGGGAGGGCTCCGGCCATGCAGTGGTGCTGTGGGGCATCAGGAGGAGGTGACCCAAGGACCAGGCGGCAGCGGTAGGATTCTGGAGCCCTCTTACGCTGGCCTGGCCCTGAGCAGTGTGAGAAGCGACTGTGCAGGGGTTCCCTGTGCTGCAGGGCTCCCAGGTCCAATCGAGAGCGATCTGAACACACCTGCAAGCCGGGAGGTGATGGGAGCTGCTGCCCACGTTGGGAGACCTGAGGAAACAGCCCCCAAGCAGCTGAGGTGTCAGCAGGATGGGCTGACCAGTGCTGGTTCAGAAGACTGGAAAGGCTGGGGCTTGGGGTGGCCAGGCTGCACAGAGAAGGGGGACTGAGATGCAGGCTGAATGTTTACGCACTTTGGCATCTACTGTAGTCAAAGACACCATCATTAATTTACCTCAAGTACTTCCCCTCTCTTCAAGCACACTCGGCCTGTGGGTTTTTTTTTTTTTTAATGTATTTGGTACAGGGTCTACAGGGTCTCACTATGTAGATCAGACTTCTAGTGATCCTCCTGTTTTCAGCCTCCCAAGTGCTGGGATTATAGGTTTGTGCCACCACGCCCAGTCCCAATCACAGGCTTATTGCGCCAGGGCAGGTCCAGCACAGTACACGGGATCGAATCTTGGTCCTGTGTCTGCCCAAGCAGGTGCTTTAATCTGCTGAGCTATCTGGGCTGGCCCTGGTGCTGGGTCTTGCTGCTTCCTACAGCAGCTCTGCCTCTTTCCCAAGGATCTTTACGAGGTGTGATCAAAAACATGGTGACTCGCAGCCTTGTAAGAAGAGACCAGGGTGCAGACAAATGGCAGGGGCAGTCAAGCACGTGATGAGCGTCTACATTTAAAGTCTGTCTCAACACAAGGCACCTGCCGTCCGCCCCTCACAGTCCTCCCCTTGCTTCCAACACAGCCCTCCCACCACTCTTGCCGCCTTCCGAAGCAGCCCTGGAATCCTCTTTCCTGTGTGTCTTGATCCGGTTTGACCAGAAGCACAGCGAAGCTGCAGCTGAGCGCCGCACAACAGAAAGGAAGGTGGCGGCAGCAGCAGGGCGCCGCGCCCTCGTCCACGTGCGTATTCACCGGATCTGGCACAGTGCAACCTCCAGCTCTTCCCCAAAGTCAAAATGACGCGGGACAGAACTGTTGTGAGTCCAGCCAGGACACTGGAGCAGCCAGCACACACGCCACTGAGGACCTCAGGAAACGGCTCCAGAGCTGTTGCACAAAGGGCGAGCAGGCCGCGGCGAGTGCGTTCTGCGGGCGGGGTCTGAGGCGACGTGTCTCTTGTAGTAATAAAAATGAATTTAAACGTTCACCACAATTTTCAATCGCACCTCAAGGAAGACCGAGCAAGGCGCAGGAACGAGATCCTTGCGCTGCAGAGAGGCCCCGGAGGAAGCAGCAGGCTCCGCCTCCCTCTGATCCTGCAGCCTCCGCACCGCGAGAGGATCACCGGCTCCGCGGAGCCACGGAGTCGGGACCACGGGCTTCGTCACGGAGGCCACGTGAAGCAGTGTGCACGGCAACGGAGAGCTCCTCGTGCCTCACCACACCTCGCTGCGTGGTCCTCTCTGGTTTTCCTGTTCAGGCATATATAGCATGCCTTTTAGGACCTTATGTCCTTAAGGACAAAGAAAACCCTCCTTGGTCTCGTATCCGTACGTGGTCTTGGCCTATTCTCCTGGTGGACACCGCAAAGCCCTTGCTGCCGCGGCCTCCGGTCACCAGCAGAGCCAGCGGCACTCTCTGCGCACACCTCGACTCGGGCATCCACGCTCGTGCGCTCCAAGGACGCTCCACCCGCACCCGAAGGTCATGCATGTGCCTCCCTAATCCCACCTCATTCGTGATTTTATTTCCCCTGATTGAACCCAGGGCCACTGCACTGAGCTACACACCCCAGCCCTAGTTTACTTGTTATTAAAAAACAGGTTTCTTTGAATCACGACATTGCCAGGCTGGGCTTGAGCTGGCGTTCCTCCTGCCTCAGCCTCCCGGAGTTCTGCAGTGAAAGGCCTGTTCCCCCATAGCACACTACTACTTTCTCCCTAAAATTACATTCTGCCAGGCGCTGTGGTCTGTTCTCCATCGATTTCCTCCTAGCCTCCTCCTCAGTCTCTTCTGGTGGTGCCCACAGGTGGCAGAGCCTCGGGGCTCTGATCTGGCTCACTCTTTCTCACCCTGCCCTTGGTCCGGAGCCTTGTTGGGTCTGCGGGGCCCCGTTGTGCTCACGACTGAGTTCTGCTTATCTTCCCCCAAATCCCGACTCCACCAGCTGCACCCCCGCGGGCCTCTCAGCAGAAGGCCCTGCGGGCTTTGCCGCACTCAGCCATCAAGCGGCTGGCAGACCCTCGGCCTTGGGGACAGATCCACCCAGGTGGGTGTCTAGGGGCCTTCCTTCCACCCACCTGCAAGTCTTAGCTCTGAGCACCTTAGTTAGAAACAGTTGCAGGTCGCAAGATACATACACTTAAGCTGCACACTTTGATGTTTTAAGGTTATCCGCAGGCCTGCGTAGCCCTCACCATGGTCTGCGTGCGACACGTTTTCATCCAGGCTTCGTCTCTGCTCTGCGCGGTCGCCCCAGTCTGCCCCACTGCACCCCACCCCATTCCACTCCGCCCCGCCCCATTCCACTCCGCCCCGCCCCATTCTACCCCGCCCCTTCAGTGTGTCCTTCCACCTTCGCCCTGCATGGAATTCCGCTCACACTGACGTCTGCATCTGGCTTGTTCGCTCACTGTGGTGACGGCGAGGCTCATCCGTGCTTGGCCAGGGTCCAGTGCCTGACCGCTTTTCCTGCCACATAGTGTTCCACGGCATGGACACGCCAAGTTTGGTTTGTTTGTTCATTGCTGACCTACATTAGGAACGTGCTCATCTTTCACCATTGTGAAAAACACTCCCTCAAGCCTTCCCCGGGAGGCTTTGCGGGCTGAGTTTTCATTTCTCTGTGCTTTGAACCTCAAGGGCAGTTTCGGGTTGGTCACTTGGGGACGGCCTGAGCACGGTCCCCTCGGCATCTGCACCTCATGCTCCCGAGAGCGCCGCGTGAGGCTCCTACTTCTCCCCTGCTGCCCATACACCTGTGCCTGGGTTATGGAATGCTCATTTCCAGGCCATCACTCTCCACCCAGCCGGGCTCCTTACACCCCTAGGTTATCTTAGTGTGACACTCTGAAGGCTGAAGAAAGGTGACCCTGTCCTCTACACCGACTTGTCCCCTCACACAGCAAATGCGTGATTGAGGTCTCCCTGGCATGAACAGCCTAGCAGTCCAGAGTCCACTCAAAGGACTCACAGGACTTTCTTGGGATCTGGAATCCCAGCAGTGCTGGGCTGGGGGAGGGAGGGGTTTCATGGCTGTGGGTGAAGAGGGAGGAGAGCCTGTTCTTGGGGAGTTGGAGTGTGAGGCTGAATGACTGCCCCTGGAGGGGGACAGTGCAGGTTTGCAGAACACAGACACCCACACACGCCCTGCTTCCTGAGACTGGGGCTGCCACCCGGGGCCAGCACCTCATAGCCATATGTCACTACGGCTGTTTCAACAGAAGGAGCATTGGGACATTGGTGCCCATTCCGTGCTCCACAGGCCCCATCGCCTGGGCCTTACCTCAGTATCCATCATCCATATCAGCACTGACCGACCTTCCCAATGTCCTGGCCTGCGTTTGTCTCTCAGCCGGACTTTACGGGTAACCTCCACCCAACAGAAGAAGAGGATGGCCCTCCAGGTTTGTGCTTGCAGGACCACACTGAAACACCTCGTGCTCATGGAGAACAGAGAGCTCGCATCAAAATTTTGTGCTTCCTGCCCACACGTAGAGGGAAATGACTAAATCACAGAGCTGACAGGAGTCCCGTCTCCATTAAAGATCTGAGCAGCAGAGCAAAAGCTGTGGGTGTGTGTTGAGGGACAGGATGACAGTGTTCAAGGACCAGAGGCCAGACGACCAGAGCTGTCTCCACATGGGAGTTCCTGAGATCCTCACCAGATGACATCCCAAGAGAATATGGGGTGTTTTGGTTTGTGCATATTTGTCCCCCTATAGCCTCAGACAGTCACTGGATCATGGGTCTAGAGCTTGTGATTCATTCATGATCCAAGGCTGGGATTATGGGTCTGAGTACTGCTAGGATTATGGGTGTGAGTGCTACACCCATCCTGGGGCAGATCAGGAGAGAGGCTTGCGTCTGCCATTGTTGCTGCTTCTCCCTTTTGCTTTGCTCTTTGCCGCTGCCACGAACAGCTGCTCCTGCCACGTGCCGCTCTGCCCTGGAGCCAGCTGAGTATGGACCGAAACCTCCACTAACTGCGAGCTACATCAACCTTTCCCTCCTTCAGTGTGGAGGTTGGGTATTATTGTCCAAGCAAGGAGAGAACAGTAACTGCGACAAGGTGTGAAGACAGGATGGGCCACACCAGGAAGCGGGAGTTGTGCTTCCGGATTTGGCAGGGTTTCAACAACGTCTAACCATTTTACTTACTTATTTTCACCGCAACGTTGTGAGGCAAAAATTCACCTTGGAAAAGATCTTTGGGGTAATAAGGAGTCGTCTGAGCAAGCCCTTTTGCAGTGCAGAAGGGTACATGCAGCTTCCCCTTGTCCCTGCTTTCACTTTCTGAAGACCCTGTTACCCTTGGTTAACAATGGCCTAAAAATACTAGATGAAAAATTCCGAGAACCAACTATTCATGTTTGAGATTGCCCACAGTTCTGAGGAGTGTGGCGAATTCCCACGCCGTCCCACTCTGCCCTGGCCCACGTGTGAAGCAGCCCTGGCCAGCGGGCCCTGCCTGTGCATAGAGTCCCCCACCCCCGTAAGTCACTCAGTCTCAGCCTCCCTTGTCAGTGAAGCTGCTGTGAGTTCCTACTCGAATGACTTATTCTCCTCAACCCTGGCCCCAAAGCTCAAGAGCAGCCACGCTAAAAATTCGGCTCTGCCAGTGAGAAGCCGCAGAAGGCTCTGCTTAGGTGCAAGTGTGAAGGTCTCTATTTAAAGAAGAAAGGGAAAATCCCAGGATGAGATTGCAGAGGGCCCCAGCAAGAGCAGATCTATCCATGACATTGCGAAGACTGGAAGTTGGCACACGAAGCCAGCTGTGCGCTTGCTGTTCCTTGGCTGGAGCCACGGGTGAGGCTGAAAATGGGTGGAGCGTGGAGCGTGGCGGGTGAGCAGGAGAGTTCTGATCATGGGGGCCAGTGACTGGGGCACCGCTGTGACCTTGACCAAGCACACTTACAGAAGAACAGCTGCATGTCCCTCTGCTGAGCAGAACCCTTCTCCAGCAGACAGTGGGCGAAGCGCCCATGGCTCACTGAATTTGTCCTCAAGGAGGCTGTGAGGTGGAGCTCTCGGCCCAGGACACTCAGCAGGGAACAGCCGGCCCTCCTGCCAGCAAGAGTGGGGAGCTCAGGTAACTTGTGAGGTGAAAGTGTGCAGTGTGTAGCTCACTCATGCTGTTAGAACGGGTCACAGGCCAATATTTACAATTTGCAAAATTCTAACAGGTAAGAAGTTCTGCTTCTTCAAACATAGCTAATGGACCACTGTCATTTCCAACCAGTGATAAATGGAAAGCAAATATTCCTGCGTTTTCTACGTTGTGTGAAGCATCCTCTGTGTTCTAAAGTGCCAGGGTTCCGCAACGTGCCTGCTCTGCGCCTGCATCTCTTTCCTGAGAGTCAGCGGGTGGATGGGGACGAGGAACCGGCTTCCTCCTCCTCCTCGAGTCTCCTGAGTACCCGCCCAGCTGTCTGAACGCAGCCTGGACTCCGGATGTTGTCCTGAGCCTGCTGAGCTTCCTGTAGCTGCGGTGACCTTTTCTTCTAAGAACAGAGAGAAAGGGAAAGCCTGACATTCCGGCCCTGCGTTGATGATCGCACATTTTATTGTCTGAAGTCGAAGCAAAATAGCATTGCCGCTTGCCCTGTGCAGCCGATCACGCTGAAAAGACGTGTGAAGCTCAATGAGACGCGAAGCAAAGCTCCTCTCTACTCACATTACCGACTGCTTGGAAATAGTTTGTCAAATTGTATTTATGGCGAGACAGATTCAAACAGCAGCTTCGAGTTACCCACCTGGAACTATATTGGAAATGGGAAACGTCAGGACCAAGAGAATAATAAAGGGTCAATTAAGGCTCCAGGGAAGGCAGGAGAAAAGACAGAATCAGAAAGAATTTGTAAAAGAACCAGATTTTTTTTTATCACTATTTTAAAGTCTCAAGGGGAAAGGAATGTAGAGAGGGAAAGTAGTCCCAGCACTGTGTGCAGAGATTAAACTCAGGTGCACAATGTGAAGACGACAATGCTCATCCCTGGCACGGTCATCGTGGTAGCCATGTTTCATTGAGTGATGATA
The DNA here is from genome assembly GCA_002564305.1 of Octomys mimax. NCBI lineage: Eukaryota > Metazoa > Chordata > Mammalia > Rodentia > Octodontidae > Octomys > Octomys mimax. The sequence goes on along the minus strand of NDGM010984913.1, from coordinate 6,320 downwards.
AATTAATGACATTAATGACTACCATCTTGGACCTGGTGTGCTAAGTGACCCCCACCCCCGTCAATGACAAATGGAATCTGAACCTGTAGCTTCTCGTCCTTGAGGCGGTGACTTCCCCTACACTGCTGTTACTAAGGGCGGAGACGCAGCGGCTTAAGTGCTGGTCCACACTGCAGTAACACAGCCCCCACCCAACCAGGACACTTCAGTTTCCCAGTTGCCCAGGTAACAGTTCCTGTTCCAACCTTGGTAGCTCCTGTTTCCTAGAGACAGCTGGTCACCGTAATGCGCATTGTATAAGCCAGTCCGCAGTGGGCAAGCCATTCTCCTCTGTACTTCCTGCTTGCTTATCCCATATAAGCCCTAGACCACCAGAGACCAGGGTCTGATATTCTGGGGGTGACCCTGATCGGTGCCCATCGATGGACATCAATCTGGTGCCAAATGCTGGGTGTCACTGTTTGGTCTTTGTGCTTGCTGTGGCTTTGCTAGTGCGCCTCTGGGGACTTCAGAGAGCCCTGGACTTATGAAGCCTTGGGAAACCAAGGAGGAATTTGGAAGGGGGCTGCCAAAGCATCTTCGGAGCCAGCCCAGATTCCTGGCAGCAGGTAGGACTGGGAGCCCAGGCTCCAGTGCACGAAGGGATCCTAAGGGTCAGCAACAGCTAACAGAGGAGAGCCGAAAGGGGAGCGGAAGTCACCATGGTGTGGGCTCCACCAGCTGAGCTGCCTGAGAAGCAGCGGATACTTCACACCAGCTGGGCTGGAATCCAGTGGCATGAACGCCCCGCTGGAATGCTTCACATGTGTCCACAGTAGTGCGGGGAGGGGCACTGGGCCCCACCTCCTGCCCTGTGTTACCCACTGGGGGTTAGTAGGATGCTGTCCCTCACACTGGCAAGCTGGTGCAGACAGGTGCTGTCCTTGTCTGAGAAGAGCTGGGACAGGAAGACAGGGCCCGTGGTACAGCAGAAGCAGGTGCAGCAGAGCCAGGGCAGCAGAGGGGGAGGGTGGGAGCAGCAGGTGCCAGGACCCTGGCCGCTCCTGGAGTGGGGCAATTCATGCCCCACCAGACAGCTACCCCAGGTAGGGCCGAGCCATAGGGAGACTGGTCCTGTCCCTTCAGATGGGCCACAGCTCAGTCTCCATATCACAGTGACAGTAGGCTGACTGACTAGGGAAGAGGTGGACAGAGAGGCACCGCAGAAGGAGAAGGGAATTCTTCTGAGCCAGCAAGATTTCAGAGAGCAGGGGGAGGCAGTATGTGAGCCGCACAGGGAGACGAGATGAAATTTATGAATGACGAGCAGGCTTTTGGCAGAACAGAAGAGGGCCAGTGACAAAGCCCATCCTGGTTCGGCATCAGCTTCGCATCTCCTCCTCTGTGATGAGTTCCAGGGAAGGAACAGTTGACAGCCCAGCTCTGGTGAAGCACCCAGTGGGCTCAGCGAGGGGCAGCTCAGTGGGAGTCCCTGCTTGTGTCAGGCCAAAGCGAGCAGCGCAGGACCGCAGCACGGTTCAAGGTGGCACCTCTGGCCCTACAGCATGAAGAATGCTCTCTCCAAGACGTGACGTCCTCCTGACTCCACATACACCCAGTGTCACTGAGATTGCTCAGGAAATCCCAGCAGCTTTTTCCAAACCAGGACAGCAACACCCTCCAGTGCTTGTGTAGGGATCCGGGGTTTGCACCGCCGGTTGCATCTGTGCTGGGCTCCACAGTGTACACACATCACTGTACCGGCCCTCTAGGGCTGAACTATGGTCTGCAACCCTATGTTTCTAAGGAGGAAACTAGCATTCCACAGAGGACATGACTTCTGAATAAGCCAATGCAGGTCTGATTTAGATGATTTAGATTGAGACTTAGATATCTTAAGTTTAGGTACCACCATATTTTACACATCGAATCTTGGTCTCCTACCCGAGTGCCTGCTGCATGTTACATACATGCGCAGCTGCCTAACAGCCCTGAACACATGAAAATCACTTTCATCAGAAACCCCAGCAAGGCTCTCTTCCGGTCTGACAGTGCAGCCTTCCAGGAGCTTGGGAGAAGGTGGCGAAGAGTTAGGAAGAGAGCTGTCTCGGGACTCTGGGATGGCACTGCTTCCATGACTGCAGGTTATGACCCGGTCACCTCCCAAGGCCACCTTCGTGCCTTTTATCTGCACACTGGGGACTAGGGCTGTAGACATGTGAGTTTGGGGAACCCAGCAAACCACGTGTGGCACTGAGCATGTGTCCACTTGGGAGCGTCAACAAGTCAGAGCCCTAACAGGAGAAATCATTCACTCTAACAGGCGTAAGTTGTGAGTTCATAATGGGAGACTGATGGGACATGCGCAGAACTAGGGAGGTTAGTAAGGCCAGCTCGTTGCCCTCAGCGGTCCTTCTACTTCACCCCGAGGTAGCTGTGTGCACAGAGCCTGGGAGCGGGCCCCGTGGGCAGGAGGAGGCTGTGGGGATGAAGACCAGGACTCCCACTGGGCCCTAGGACCTCAGGGCTGGGTCCCGGGTGCCGGAGGATGGGAAGCAAGTCTCTGTCTCTCTGCGGTGCTGAGGTTGAGCAGGAGGCCTCACAGCTCCCCAGTGAATCTCTGAAAGTCTTTGGTCATGACAAGCCATTGATCAGTTCCACACAGTTCCTCCCAGGACTTAGAATAATATTTGTCTTCCCCCAGCAGCCTGCAAAGGCCTTGTTTATTTGCCTCTTCAGGAAGTAATCGTTCTCCAAATTACTTTAGAGTTACAATTGGGTGGCCTAGCAGGTATTCCTGGTGCTCTTCTAAGACAAGAGATTATAGAAGCAGCTTGATTATTGTTACGAATTTTTAGAACAGAATCAAAAACTTTTTTTTTTTTTTAAAAAGCCTCTCATTCAAAATGATGCCATTTGAATAATTTTAAAGCTACCAAACGGAATTTATTTAGGCTAGTTTAAAGGCTAATTGATATAATTTCAATTTCAAATGGAAAGACTACTTACAATGCATTGTCATTCATCTTAATGGGTGTTAATGTGGAAACCTAATTGCCATCTGAAGGAGAGCATCGTTAACCCCGTTACTGCTGATCAATGTACAGAGATGTTCCAATAAAGATGCTTGTCCAGTGGATGGACCGGACCGTCAGTGCCGTCGGGCGCCTCCCATCATGGGGGCTTTTAGAAGGAAGACGGGGCATCTGAGCACTCTTGCATTTAGCCTTTGGACGTTGGGGAGATAATCCAAGCAGTACCTCACGCAGTGCCCGCAGTACGCCACAAGTACTGAATGAATGGCACAGTGCACAGTAGCTTGGGGTACTTACCGCGGCAAGCTACTATCTTTATTTTCTTATCTCAAGCTTCCTGGGGATTCTCAGCAGATGTAGACTATATGTTAAGCTTCAGGAAAAGTGTCTTACAAAAACATTAATTTTGATCATCTGGAGGTGCTGTGTTCTGTCTACGGCAGGCACTCTGCAGAATCTTTGTTTTATGGTAAACACTTGAAAATAGTTTCGCATAGGACACGGAGGCTCCCGGACTTTAAAGGAAATGTCTGCACTCATATTTGAGGGCCCATTCTGTGGCAGGGCTCAGATGTCATTCGCTATGCTGGAAATGGTGGGTGACACTGTCACAAGTCACGTGGAAAGGTCTCCTGGCTCAGAGGGTGATTTCCCTTCTGGCCAAAGTTCATGGAGTGCCTGAGAGCTCCAGCAAAGAAAAGCGAATGGAGCCGGTATGCTGCGACGCAACCGCTGCCCCTTTTCAGTTCCCTTTGCCTCAGGCACTCGCCACCGCCCAGCCGAAGCCCACCGCTGTGACCGTTTCCCGAGCAGGTTGTCCCTGGTGCTTCCTCAGAGCTGTTGAGCACCACTCAGCCCACTTCTGCCAGCGCTTGTGGGAAAAGCGTCTAACATCCTCCCACACGCTGGCACTGGAGGGCCTGCCTCTCCAAGAGGGCGTTCTCGCAGGTGGTGGACGGAGGAGAAGACCTACACAGAGCTGGTACCCACCACTGCCACCCCGGACACTGCGACGCATCCAGCTGCGTGGAGCACTGGAGGCCCACCTGTGAGCCTCTGAAAGCTCCGCTCAGCTTCAGTGATCATTTCACCAACATTCACCGCGAGGGTGATCAGAGCCAGGGCACTGAGCTCAGGGTGGGCGCCATGGAGGGAGCCACCTTCTTGCGTGAAGCCTGCAGTTTAGTGTAGAAATCCAGGTGTAAGCACACAGTAGTGCAAGATTTGCACGGTAGTGGTACCTGGTCAGCATGATGTGCTTGGCACTGTGCCAAGCTCTGCACACGCACCATTGCAGACTGCACGCACACCCCAAGAGGGCAGCACCATTACTGCTGCATTTCATGTGGCTGAACCTGCCACACAGAGAGGCAAGACTGCTCCCGGGACACGACCTGGCCCTCAGGTGGTGCGGCGGGGTATGTGCCTCACCCGCTGTCTGTAAGCCACAGAGGCCCAGGGCCCCCTGCAAGGTGGGTGGCAGCAGCAAGCCCTACATCTGCACCCTGAGAGGGGGCTGCAGCTTCTTACAGCTGGAGTAAGAATTGCCAGGAGGGTGGGGAGACATGGCGACTCCAGCTGCAGCAGCACTGGGCGCCTCACCCGAGGCGGCTCAGGTCCTCCCGCGCTGTGGGAAGCCCCTGTGGTGTCTCTCAAGTCAAGTTCCCTGTGAGGATGGGGCAACAAGGCACCCGAGAAGGGAAGCAGCAGAGCTGTGGCTGGCCTGCAGGAGTGCGGGCCCAGGGCACGCAGAGCCTGCTGACCTGTGCTGTCAGTGACAGGGGTCCCCAAGAAGGTACAGCCCTCGAGGAGCTGCAGGGTGGTGGGGCGGTAGACAAGCCAGGATGTGTGACCCAGCACACAGCTGCAGGGGGCCAGTGAGGCCCGGCGAGGATGCACCTCACAGTTCTCACAGTCTTACTAATAGTTGTACTCAGGCGTGAGATTTGTGTGTGTGTGTTAAAGAGAAAAAAATATAACAATAAAAGTGAATGGAGCCGGTATGCTGCGACACAACCACTGCCCTTTTTCAGTTCCCTTTGCCTCAGGCACTCACCACCGCCCAGCCGAAGCCCAAGCAGGCTGGTAAAGTTATAACAGTGAGTACGTTGCCTACTGTTGTCTGTGTGTAGCAATTCAGCACGCACCATCTAGGGGTGATGTCTTGTCCCAACAATATTAGCACAAACATTTTCTCATGAACTGAGAGAAGCGAACTGCATGACTCTTACCTGCATGGCTCTCTACCTTTTTATTTATTTATTTATTGTTTGTGGTGCTGGGGATTGGACTCAGAGCCTCGTGCTTGCCGGCAAGCGCCTATTCCACCGAGCTACCTGCCCGGCCCTGTCTTACCTTTCTTGTGCACACATATATTTCTCTCTTTTGCCCTCCCTTCCTTTCCCTGTCCCCCCATTGCCGTTTGTCTTTTCTTCCCACTTTTCAGTGTCGATTGCGCATTCTGGGCCTCATTTACTTATTCGGTTTCTTACTTTAGTGGGACAACCTGACGTGTACGCATGCAGGTCTGCTTCCTCTCACTTAGGAGCATGGCCTCTAGTTGCATCCATTTACCTGTAAAAGTCTCCAGTTTCTCATTCCTTATGGCTGAGTAGTATTCTATTATACAAAAATGCCACATCTTCTTTATCCATTCTTCAGTTGATGGGCATCTGTGTTGCCTCCAAGATTCAGCAATGACAAATTGTGCTGCTATAAACATGGGTGCACATATGTCGCTGTAGTATGATGTTTTTCATTCTTTTGAGAGGACACCCAGGAAGGGAAGAGCTGGGTCAAGTGGGACCTCTAGTGCTGCACACTAATTCCCACATGGTTGTGCCAGTCTGTACTCCCACCCAGTTTTGCTTCTTTGATGCAAACGTGCTCCATAGCTGGCTGCTCGCCCCTGAGCAGGCGATGGAGGAAGGCCTCAGTCCGCGTGGTGGGTGGTGTGGTGGCCCGGCCAAGGTGGTTCCTGGAGCGTGCTCCAGCCCTTGGTTCTTGACAGGACCCAGATGAGCTTCCCATGTTTAAAGGAAAACAATGGCCTACATTTTTATAAGTGAAAAATATTACGATCGATTGGATATAGGTACTGTCACCCATGGCGGGAGGCACAAGGAAGCCCAAAGAATGGACTTCCCATGATTCAAATGAAAGTTCGCCTCTAGGGCAGCGTCTCAGTTAATCTTCTCTCCTTGCTGGGACAAATACCCAACACACAAAAGGAAGGAAGGAAATGTTTATTTAGCTCACAGTTACTGGAGGTTTCAGTCCATACGCGGCTGGCTCCAAGGCAGAGCG
>NDGM010984874.1:0-11189 GCA_002564305.1 Octomys mimax | reverse complement strand
CCTGGTTCCGAAAAAAAAAAAAAAAAAAAGTTACCTTCCAGATAGCTGAAATAAACAGAATAGTTGGATGACCAAAATTTTCCATTTCAGCACCAGAGTAGCTCCTGGTGTCCAGAATAGTCCTGACACACAAGGCCAAGGGGACAGAAGCACCACAGGGACTCCCCCACTGCTCAGGACTGACTCTCCTTCAGTGAGAAATGCTGTTCCCCACCACCTCCATCTGTCACTTGCCCATGGAGCCCAGGGATCGATACCAGGATCAATACCTCAGTGAAGGATTGAAATTTCTCCTTCCAGAGCCAGCTTCCCAGGCTCACAGGATGCTAGTCCTGCCTCTGGGGAACATTTCTGATTCTTAGGAGAATCTCTGAATCCAGTTCTTGTTGGAGCTGGGGAAACCCTTGAGGGATTGTATTGGTTTCCTCTGCCTGCCGTAATAAATTGCCCAAGCCAGCTGGCTTAAAACAACAGTAGTCAGCAGGGCCACATCTGTCTGGTGCCTCCAGGGGAAATCCTTCCTGCTGTCTTGCAGGTTGCTTCTAGAAGATGGCTCCAGGTGTTCATTAGTTTGTGGCTGCATCAGTCTGATCTCTGCCTCTGACCTCATGCCACCTTCTCTGTGTGTCCCAAATCATCCTCTCATTAGGACATATGTAACTGGGCTTGGGACTCCTCCTAGATAAACTGGGAATATCTTATTTAGAGATCTTTAACTGAATTCCATACACAAAGGCCACTCTGCCAAGTCAAGTCATATTTTCACATTCTGGAATGTGGATATGTCTTGGGTTCTACTTGTCAGCCTTGTTTTATAGCTGGGGATGCTGAGCCTGAGGCAAGAAAAGCCTCCTGCGCAAGGCAAATGCTCTGTGACAGAGTCCCTCTGTACCTCAGGAGCACTTGATCTGTGTTCAGCATGTGTCTTCTCATAAGAGCCCCATTCTATGGAGGAAGAAGTGTGATACAGAGAGACCACGATCACACTGCTTATCTGTGACCTATGCTGTCCTTTGGGAGGCCTACATGGCTCCTGGTGTCCAGAATAGTCTTGACACACGGAGGCCAAGCACGCATGTATGAGTACCAGTGGTGACTCTGCTGCATGGTACTCTGTCATGTGGCTCAGAGGCTTTGGCAGTCTAGCTAGGGAAACAGATGTGTTCAAAAGCATCTCATAGATTGGGGGCAGAGGCGAAGCTAGTCACCCCTAAGGGGGACAAAAATATCCAGAGGAAGAAGTCTGGGAAGGATGCTCAGACCACAGGCCTAGGTGAACAAAGCTAGGAGTGAAGGAAGCAGGGAGGAGCATGAGTATCCTGAGCGCTGCATACCAGTCAGTTTTGCAGGAGCCCAAGCTAGAAAGTAGTAAAGAATAAAGCTGAGGGGATGGCAGAGCCCTGGCTGAGGCATTGGGCTCAATCTTGAGGGTACTGGAAAGCCCCTGAGGTTGAAGCAGGAGATGCCTCACTGAGTTTGTATTTTAGGAAGATCACCTTGGTCTTAGCTTTGAGTTAGATCTTGGGACAAGCCTGATGAGGCCAGAAAAAAGGATCTCTCTTTAGGGACCCCTTCTGAGGGGATGACATTCAGAGCTTAGCACCAGCCTGTTACTTGTAGCTATGGAGAGAAGCTACAATTTGGGACAGGAGGAACAGTGCCTGGTGAACTTCTAAGAAAATTCCTCTCTTGCTGTCTGAAAGACCCCAAGCCATAGCAGGAAGTCTGGGGTCTCAGAGGAGAAAAGATTCGAGGCCATTTTAGCACAATGCCAGCCTTCATGTGGCTAGGCCGATGGGAACTGTGGGAAAGATGCTTCCATCTGTCCATGGCATGTGATCCTGGAAAGGTCACTAAAGAAGAGTGCACAGAGCTGAGGAGATAGCTCAGCAGTCTACGTGCCTGCCTGGTAAGCACAAGGACCCCACTTCAATCCCCACTATAGCATGCCATGCTGGCCCTGCGCCTAGCCAGCCACCAAAACAGAGCATGGTAGTGCATGCCTGAAATCCCAGCGCTGGGGAGGCTGAGATAGGAGGATCACTATGAGTCTGAGCTGCATAGCACAATCCTGTACCAAATACATAAATAAATAAATAAAGTGTGCACATGTGCTGCACACCCCAGCCTCCCCCATAGTTCTAAAGGTCCTGAGAAATCCTACAAACAATGTTGTCAAACTTAATATTTCCTAACATTTTTTAAGATGCAACATCTTAAAATTATGGGGGGAAAAAGATACAACATCTTTTTATTCTTTGAACATTAATGAACTCCCTCAGAAATCGAAAGCAATAGAATCCACTTAGGAAAAATCTAGTATAGAAGAAATCACCAGGGGGCTCAGGTAATCTGATCTTTGCCAGAACACCCATTACTTCTCTGGGCTTCTATTTTCTCCTTGCTCTTTCTGCACAGCTGTCCCATGACTGCAGTGACTACATGACCAACCTGAAAGGGAAACCCACCAGGGCTCTGAGCAGCTGGCCTAGGGCCAAAGAAGAGTGGATACAGAGTGAAAGCCTGCCTCTCCAACAGGGTTGCCGGGGAATTAAATGCATGGATGCCTATGAGGTGAGTCTTATGTAGTAGATTTTAAGACCCTGCATGCTTGAAAGGCACAAAGTTTTTATATGTATTTTCCAAGGGACTCTACCCCCTACGGATTTGCCATGTGCCTAAAATTCCACCATTAGTCATCCACTTGCCTTAGGGCACTGGGGGCCTCAATGAAAATGTCATTGTGTGTCCTAGTATGTCTCTGTTGAGCCACCAGCATTCTACCGTGTCTACCCAGTAGATGCCAGAAGTGACCAATCAATAGTGTGTGACAACCAGAAGTGCTTCCAGACATAGCTAAATGTCCCTGAGAAGCAAAAGCATCTCAGACCTTGGCTACCTGAGGTGTGAACCCTCTCAAGAGGCTTGCTAGACTCTCCAGAGGCCCACAAATTTCCCCACACCTTTTCTAGAAATTCTCTGGACCTCCAGCATGGTATTAGGAGCTAGTGGGAAACACCCAAAAGCAGAAATAACCAAGCTGTGATAAAAATCAGGATGAGTATAGAAAATGGTACCAGCTGTCACACGCAGCATTGTATCCCATAAGACTGGTCATGTGTCCAGGTGTTCCAAGTTGTCTTTATGTACCAAGTCACTCCAGAGTTTGCTCTGGGACCAGTCTTCATGGACCAAAGCAGACCCAGAGGGCCCAGAATCTTTTTTTTGGTGTTCTTTCTTGGCCCACCCTGCCCTCCAGCAGGTGTCTGGAGTGGATTCCCCAAGGCCCCCTGGAGAGAATGAAGTGGACAGAGCTGGGCCCAGGGCTGTCATCAGGGGAGATGGAACAGGGAGGGCACAGGGTGCATGTATCTTGCCATGTGGGTGGCTGGCTGCTTTGCGTCAGGCTGGTCTGGTGGAGACAATGACCTCACCTGCTTGGAAGAGCCCTTGGCGGCTGCTTGAATCTGGGGCTGGGGAGGGGTCCTGAGGGCCAGACAGAGAGGAGCTTCGGGGCTGAGAACACCTCCCCCTGGCCTGGCTACAGCCCAGCTTGGCTGCCTGTGGTCTGGCCCCAGAGCAGGGGACAGACCTCCAGTGTGGCTGGCACCCTCTCAGCGGCCTCTTCCCAGCCACGGTGGGGAAAGGGAGAGAGGCTGACGTGGGGCTGACCTCATACCCATCACCCCCTCCTCCAGAGTCTCCCTGGGCCTTCTCTGTGGCTGGGAAGTGGGACCAAGAGAAGGGAGGCAAGCAGAAGCTTCAGGAGGCTGGACTGGGTACAGGAGACATAAAAGGCTTCCCACCCCAGTATCTCCTCTTCTGTGCAGATGGAAGATCAGAAGTTTCCTTTAGGATGGTTGCCATGGTGGGTGGGTCAGTGGGGAGGCTGTGAGAAAAATGAATCCTTCCAGAAATGAATCAGGGTGAAGGCAGGGACAGGGACAAGCAGGCAGAGGAGACAAGAAGAGTAAATTAAAGTGCTGCCTGACCCACTGGCCTTCTGTGGCATGTCTTATCCCATCTACTTCTCTTAATGACCATAGAAGGGTCATTGACAAATGAGGAAACTGAGACATAAATAAATTTAGGAAACTGACCTAAGCTCCCACCATTGAAAAGAGCAAAGCCAGGATTCAAATCCAGTCATGTCAGAGTCCTGGCCCTACGCTTGAGCCTCAGCTCTTGCCCCATGATGACAAGAACAATGAACAGAGTCCCTGAGATTCACACTGAAATGCAAATTCCATTTGAGCTCAATTGAGGTGGGGCTATGTCTGTATTTCTAAGCTCTGAGGGTGTGGATCTGGCTGATATGTGCTAGTTATTTGATATAGTGTATTACAGTTAAGTGTCTGCCCCAGGCCACTAATAAACAGAAGTTATTATTGCTATAACTTATTTTGCATTCCTACAGTGTGCTCTGTGCATAGTAAGTACTCAATAAACAGTAGATCCTTGTGGACCATAACCATGTGAAGGAAGAGCTTGGTGAATTCTAAGGCCCTGAAAAGACATATAGTTGGAGCTCAAATGAGCTTAGGAGACTTCCATCTGAAGGGGTCAAGGGACACATTGTGGATGAAGTAACATCTGAGCAGGCCCTAGAAGAGCCAGAAAGAATTTTCCACATAGCAGAGGAGAAGTGACATTCTAGACAAAGGAAAGAGCCAGGGAAAAGAGCTGGGAGGAGGTGAAAGGACATGACATTTAACAGATTCCCAAATCACTACAAAGGCCAGAGGGAAGCCACGTGGATTTAGAGGTGAGGCCAGAAGGTTAAATTGACCAGGGCAAGCCACGTGATCCACAACGTGGAAACACCAGGCCCCTCTTCAGAAGCAAGCATTCCAAGACAACAGTGACCATGAGCTCAGAACACTTTTGTCTGTGCAATGACTCAGGTTGCACAAAGCTCTGAAGTTGGGACCTAGCTTTTGGTCTACAAGAAAAAAGAGCTGACCTTACACTGTTGAGAGTTTCTGCAAGAAGTTTGAAGGCTTTTGAAGTGAGGAGGTAGTTTGATCAGCCCTCAAACTACTTGGAAACTTGGAAATGAGCACAAAAACTGTTGCTACAGAGGGAAACATAGGACTGTATCAGGGACACAGAGTGGCAGGGAGGACCTCAGGCCAAGTGGAAGCCAATTTGGACATGTTTGATGCAGGTGCCATTGAACTGTTGGAAAGTTCTGAGTAGGTATATTAGTGCCTGTGTTAATCTGTTTTCCAGTGCTGTAGCAAAATACCTGAGACAATCAACTTAAAGAGAAGAAAGGATTATTTGGTTCTCAGATGTGGAACTTTCAGTTCATGGCCCGTTGGTCTTGTTGCTTCTGGGCCTGTGATAAGGCAGCACATAGCATGTCATTCCTCCATGGTGGAACAGGCTGTTCATCTATTGGTGGCCTTTAAACAAACAAGGAGAGGTAGATCTGGACTGGAGTCCCATATCCCCTTTGAGGGCACCTCAGTGACCTAAGAGCTCACATTTTTAAAGGTGCCACCACCTCCTAGTAGCACCATAGGCCAGCCAATCAAGCCCTCAACATCTGGACATTTCAGGGCAGCCATCCAAACCATAGCAGCAGCATCCTCAGGCTTCCATAACACAGCACCACAAGCTGGGCACTGCCCTGGAGCCTGCTGCTCACCGACCACCACGGCTCTGGAGGCCAGCAGTCTAAAATGACAGCATTAGCCAAGCCAGGCCCTGCCCAAAGGCTCTAGAGGAAAATCCTTCCTGGCCTGTTCCAGCTTCTGCTGGCCCACGTCTTCCTTGGCCTGTGGCTCCCCCAGCCACCTCCACCTGCACGTGACCTCTTTCCTCTCATAAGGATGCTTGACCTTGGACTTAAGGCTCACCTACTTAACTTCATGACATCTACCAAGATCCCTTTTCCAAAATAAGTTCACATTCACAAATTCTGGATTGGGACCCCCCCATATCTTTTGGAGGTCACTGTTCCAACCACTACAGCAGGGATGCCCGAGACACAGCTGAGCAAGACGGGACAAGAGCAGGAGCAGACAGGGGACACGGAGCAGTCTAAGCCCACACTGTCCATGTCTGCTTCTTGCCTATGACACACTCTCACTCAGGGGAGCTGAGAGGGTTCCAGCTGGCCTACTGGGCACAGAGGCATGGAGGCTGGGGGACAGGGCCAGGAGAGCGCCTGCTGACAGGTAGAGTCTTCCCAGCTTTGATTCATTGACCGTCTGGGCAGGAGCTGGACCAAGCTGCCTAGAATTACAAAAATGCTTCACATATTTTCCTCTCCACTAGCGGTTTTGCTCTCAGCCAGCAAGCCAGTCTGCTCGCTTAGCCCCCACCCGGTCCCCATCCACGGCCGTCTGCGGCTCTCCCACTGCATCCCACCGGACACCCGGCCACTGAGGCTGCCTCCAGTGGGCGGCGCTTAGCCACGTCCTCATAATTGAAATATTTGCTTCCTGAAGTGAAGCCAACGCAGGGTGGGGCTCCCCCAACTAAGTCAAAGGGACAGATTCAAGCTGGGCCCTTCGCAGGGAAGGGAAAGATGCCAGCCGAAGTGTTCTGGCTGCTGCAGGCAATGGCCCACTGAGGACTTTCCATCTGGGTCCAGTAGGACCCAAAGGACCCTGGAGTCAGGAGGACAGACGCAGAGCTATCAACCCCCAAATCCCTCACCAGACATGATACATGCTTCCCAGTTCTCCTCTCCCAGCATCCCTCAGGACCACCTGGCATTCCTCTTTCAGCTTTCACAGATTCTTCCAAGAGGGAAGAAGTCTTCTAATGTCCCTTTTGTGTGTACACTGTATGTCAATAAAAAGGTGTTTGAAACCGGTCATAGTGTATGCACCTGTATTCCCAGACTCTGGGAAGCAGAGGCAAGAGGATGCCCAGTTTGAGTTTAGTCTGAGCAACTTAATGATTTACTAAGAGCCTGTATCAAAATAAAAAATAAAAAAGATGGGCCAGGGATGTAGCTCAATGAAAAGGCCCTGGATTCACTGCCCAGTATCATTTTTTTAAAATGCAGGTAGAATTTTCTGAATCACATGCAGCCCCTACATACAGTAGGGGCTTACGTCCAGCCCTAAGTGAACCAAAGCCCCAGTTTTTGCCCATGTCAGACTGGCTACTGATAGAATCCCCTTCATTGGGCTCCATTTCAGTGGGTTGGACTCTGGCCTGTCCACTGCAGAAAGGTCCCCCAACCCCAGGAATCCACACTCTGCTGAAAGGGAGGCCCCTCATGTCGCTCACTATGGACCATGGTTTCAGACAAAAGCCCCTTTTGGGACCCAGGCCCAAGCCCAGGCTCTACTTTCCCTGAGCATCCTCCTTTCTAATTATGAGAATCACATAATAAGATAACATTTCCCTTTTTCCGTTAGCTGCCAGGAATCTCAGAGCCAACTTTGAAGTTCAGCCATGGTAATTACATGGGCCTTGTGATCTGAAATATTTATTTTTTTTCTTTCTGTGGTCTTATTTTCTCAGTCTGTTTATATTTCTCTGAGGCTGATTCTCTATCTCTTTTCTTGGTATTTTTATTATGTACCTTCTGTTAGAAGCTGTCTTGGATGCTGTTGAAAACAAAGAGGACTTTAAATTAGGAAATGAATGTACTTTGTTTCCTTTGTGACATTCATGTGTCTTGCAGACATGTTGCTTTGGTGTATAAATATGTTTCCTTTCTGTACCATCTTCAAATTTAGGAATTTCCTGGAAGATTCTCTTTCTTCTACTTGAGCCCGTTGAGTATAAATTCTGCTGCAGAAAAGCCTTTCTCAGGCTTGACAAGGTACATGAGGAAGTGACCATAAAAATAAACAGCAAGGACATCTCATGGCTGGGGCGCAGCTCAGTGTGTCAGTAGGTGCTTGGCATGAGCAAGGCCCTGGGTTCTATTCCCCACCCATACACTTGTGGACGTGCACATGTGCACACGCGCGCTCACACACACACACACACATGCACACACACAGAATCCCACTCTACCCTCACTTTCTTCATCTGTAATATAGAGTGAATATGCAACCCGATCTTCACAGAGTGGTAGGGAGGATCTAATGATGGGTGAGAAAATACTTGGTAAACTGTAAAGCAGTGCAGCCCCTCACCAAGCCCATGCAGTAGGAAATTATAGTGCACTGTTGGAATTATCCTCCGAGATTCGTGGGCCCTGTGTCCTGTTGTATTCTTGAGGACAGGAGTGGGTGAAGGCTTAGCTGGGAATCTGGGCAGCCCATATGCTCCACCTCATACCTAAGGCCTTTGTACCTAAGTGTCTTATGGGCCTGGGAGTTGGGTTGCCCACAGGAGCAATCTGTTAGAATGTTCACACTATCCCCACCATCAACCTATCCAGGGCCGTGGACTTAACTGTCCATATCCTCCCTTCTGCTTTCTCTGGGGGAGAGTGCCTTGTCACCTGCAAAAGGGGCACCAGGTGTCTGAGAGTCCTTCTGCTTCACATCGTCCTCCACCTGAGAATGGACAGGCTGGGTCCCCAATAGACTCAAAATTCACCCAGCATGACTACCCCTACTTTCTGGTTATTGTGGTAGATAGAATGGCATTCGCCATTGACTGTTCTTGCATCTTCACAGAAAAATGAGCTGAACTCCTCAAACGGGCCCCTGGCTGGACTGAGCAGCAATAGCACCAGGCAAGAACCTGGCTGGCCCTTCCCAGCCAGCAGGCCATGTCCCTTCCTCCACTGACCGTTTTGCCTCTCTCTTTTTGAGGGTGACCCAATAACCAATTAACAGTCTATTGTTCTTTCTGGCCAGGGTGGAACCCTCTCCCTGGTGGAGAATTCCAGACACGTGGGCCATCTATCCACCATCCCCATCCTTCCCTTCCTTTCTGCTCTTTGGCATTTGTTTTGTTTTTCTGTAGTCTCCTAGTAAAGTTTTCTTTAGGAAAGCTTTAACCCTGCTTACCCTGGGCAATGGAAGGGTTATCTCCACCCCTGGGCATGACAAGCATATATTGGCAGATGTGGCCTGTCCAAAGGACTCAGCCAGCAAAAGGGCAAGGAGACCTGGGTCTGCCTTTGGAGAGAAGATCCAGAAAGAGCTCTGGACCTTCAAATATTCCTTCCTACAGCTGCCTGCACTGTCCTGGGAGATTTGCACTGGGCCTCGCAGACTCTGGAGGAGCATGACGTAACAGAGTAGGGTAGCCTTTCTCTGTCTCACCATGCATACAAACAGCTTGGGATCTTGCTTTAGGCCAGATTTTGACTGGTGGATGAAGCTAAGACTGCAGGTTTAACCTACTCTCGGGTGAAGCCAATGTTGCACCATGTCACAGATCAGCCCCTTCACCGTACAGAGAGCAGGCTGCCGACATCCCCAGTTGATTCCAGAGTGAGTAATCTCTCTATTTTGACCTCCTTGCTTCTTGGAACCTCTTCCATCACCCACATCTTCCTAGAGGGGGTATTCATTGTCTCCACTAGCAGTTTTAGCTTTGAGCTTCTACAAGGCAATGACTGACGCCAGTAAATGTAAGTGCATGAACAAGTAGGTGATTCTCAGAAACCCTGCCCAGATCTCCAAAATCTGAGAAGCTCAGATCCCAATCTCAGAGAGAACCCTGGGGAGATATTTGGGGCTGCTCCAGGTCTCTGTGTCTGTGACTACCCAGTATGAACCTTACTTACTCCCCCAGTGAAAGGGTCCCAGGAGACTGGGAAGAAGATTGCTGTGAAAATTACCAACCCAAGTGTAAGGCAGGAGGAATGCCGCAGGGCCACTATGGGAGCTGCTCAGACCCAGGAAGACTAGCTAAGAAGCCATCAGCGTCGCAGCTCAGCTCTGAGCTGGCCTGTAGGAGCCCAAGAAGGACCCTTCTCCTCCCTTCCCCAGAGTCTTTTAGGCCCATGCTTCTTAGGTCCCTCCAGATGGTCAGTAACCATTTCTTCATGATAAGGACCTCTGCACTGGGTCTTTTCTAAGTCTCTAACATTCACAAAGGGGAAAGAACATGAGATTTGGAGTTGAAGAGGTGACCATAATTGTTCCTAAAGACTTCAGATGGCCACAGGCATTTGGTTTCATCTCTCTGACTCTGTTTCCTCCTCTAGCAAATGAGACGTAATCAATGGGGTTACTGTGAGAATTTAGTGAGTAGCCAAAGAACACCCCTCCCCACAGATGAGCAATTCAGCCCTTTCCTTGGTGACATCCCATGATCTGGACATCATCCACTTTCTGCCTGGGCTAAAATCCCACTCACTCACTCCTGTCAGTGCCAGAACCCTCAGCCAGTGGAGGCACCCCACGCTTCCCCACTCCCGCCCTTTATCCAGCATGAGTCCCACCCAGCTGGACTGCCAGGTCCCCACCCCTCCTGTCTCCCCACATCAATATACTCCAAAGTACTTGCCAAGAGCAGATTCTTTATTAATTTCTCTTTTTTTAAAAAAAAGTATTCCTTCAGTATAAAAAATAAATATTTTAAATATGACATTGAATAAATTAAAATAATCTGTCTTTATGAAACATTCCCACAGGGTACATTCATCAAAGAGGAATTTATCACCCAAGGTCAAGTCCTTTCTAGTAGAAAGGAAGGAGGGAGGCATGTAAGGCCCCTCGGTGGGCCCACTGAGCTAGCAGTGCAAATGGGAGAGGCAGCCTAGGTACTGGGGCTGGGTATGAGATTTATCTGACATGGGAACATTGTATTGTCTGAAAGGCAATTGCTACCTCGATAGACTCTGAGGTTCCAACCCCACTGGCCAAGTCTGCTCTGGAGACCCAGCAAAACAGGCCAGACCGACTTAATCAGGGTTGGAGATAAGAAGGAAGATGAGTAGAGACAAGTAAACTAACAGTGCTTTTGTGGTTTAAAATTTTAAATAATAAATAAGGACCCTTATACTTCTTTCTTGATAAACTGCAAAATGACTGTCTACCCCATCCTCTGCAGAAGACCCATCCTTCATCCTCTGGTCCAGGCACATGACCCATCATGCCAGGTGAGGGTCAATGCCAGTAGGCAAAAACAAAGCAATGCACAACTTACTGCCCAGAAAGTCTCCATAATTCGGTGATACTGTGCAAAGTGGGTGCTGACCTGCTGGAATTAAACCTAGAGAGAACACTGAGGACCAAGTCCTTGAGGCAGAGTCCAGGCTGGGCAGCGAGTGTCAGGGAGCCAGGGCTTGTGCAGGCAGGGAGGAAGAG
>NDGM010984868.1:0-13250 GCA_002564305.1 Octomys mimax | reverse complement strand
TTACAGGCATGCACCACCACGCCCAGTCTCAGTCACCGGCTCAGCACACCTGGGGGCAGGGCTGGCACAGCATACAGTACTGGGGATTGAACCCTGGTTCCTGCACTTACCTAAGCTGGCACTTAGTCCACTGAGCTATCTTGCCGGCCCTATCTTATTATTTTTTGAAACAAAATCTTTCTGTACAATCCAGGCTGACCTTGAACACACAATCTCTTGCTTCAGTCTCTAAAGTGCTTGGATTAAGGCATGTACAACCATGCCTGGCTTGCCAGTACACTTTCCTTATATAATAGTAGTCACATTGATCTGTATTTCCTTGGAGAGTATAGTGGGTCACTGATTTTGGTGGTTGTTGCTGCAACCTAAGAGTGTAGCACATTGAATAGTTTGAAAATCACTCCCATGTAATGGGTCACTTGGGTTAAGCAATAGAAACATTACTTTTGATTCCAGAGGATGTCCATGTCCCCTGCCTCTACTCACAACTGCCCTCTCCTCCATAAAAGTCTTCTGGGTTTTGTGATAATCAATCCCTTTTTCTTCTTTTTAGGTGTAGCATTTATGAGTACACAGATTCATTTTGCGATCAAACAGTCTCCTGTCATCTGGGGCCTTTAAATAACCTCCCTACAAACTCCTTGAAGTATTCCCTCTGTGGCTTGATACTTAGAGATTCTTCTGTTGGGTGTCTAGTAATTTTTGATGGTTAAATGAACTGTGTCAACCTGATTGGCTTGGGAGCCATGAGGCAATTAGGAAAGCCCACTTCTGAGTGTGTTTGCAAGGGTCATGGAGAGGTGGCCTTTTGTTCTGTATTTAGTTAGTCCCTCCTTCCTTCCTCTCTGGAACTATTCCCCTCTCTGCTTCCTGACCACAGTGAATGAAACATTTTTGCTCTTCTATGCCCTTCTGCCATGACATTTCTCCTTTGGAGCCAGCTCTCTAGGGACTGAATCCCTGAAAACCATGAGCACAATTGAACCTCTCTTTTAAGTTGGATGAATCCAGTACTTTATACCAGTAGCAGGAAAGCTAATTAATATAATATAACTATTTCCCAAAATCCCTACCAGAAATAAAAAACAGGAACTGTCTTCAAGTTGGAATAACACCACAGTCACTGATTTAATAATTTATGTGATATTTAATTGAAAGCATACAATAAAAACAGCGAGAATGACCCATAAAAGCACTGGGATGGGAATAGTTGGTGCCATCTGAATTTTTACAGATGGCCTTCATCTCTTATTACAGTGTCCTTCTCTGTTTGTGATGGGTAGCAAGTCAGCCAGAATACCATCTTACTATCCAGTATCCAATCAATTCCAGTACCTGGAATTTGTAGATATTGATTATCTTCAGAAATAAACATTTTGTTCAACATTTCTCAACGTTGGACATTCATAGGCTCATGAGAACACATCTACAGAATTACAGGTAAGTAGATTCTTCATTAAAATTAGCACTTGTGTTGTGGTTCTGGGTAATCCATCACCGGTGCCAGTATAGTCAACACCCGATTCTAACACTAACCCTGAAATCTCATGCTTGTGTTCTGTTACAAGTAGCCATCCATGAAAGGAAGAATACATTTAGATTAATATTTTAAATGTTATAAAAATTAAAATAGAAAGAAATTTGATAACAAGCACTTCAAATTCTCGAGGCTATCACTACAGATCTGTTTGAGAAGCACTTACATACTTGGCTTTGTCAAATGACATTTGTAAATTCCATGTTGAATGTAGCTCTACATAAGCACAAGGCCTCTATTGTTTTAGATACATCTTAGTGCCTCTGATCTGAAGTATGTTTACCTTCCAGTTCAAGTTTCATTCTTCTAACACCTGATGATTACAGGGGAGTGTGCTAGAAGCACCAGGAGGATGTCTGAGGCTTGATGATTTTCCCAGGCTTATCTATGTGTCATCAACAGCATACTAAATCAAGAGACCTGTCTTTGGATCCCCAGTGGAATTTTATTTTAGGCTCCATTGGAGAAGTGGGAGATGTTTTATTTTTTTCTGATCTGGTTGTCCAGTAAATCAAATACTTTTTAGCTTTTCCTGTTATTTCCCTGGCTACCAGCTTCAATGGAGTAAACAATTCAGTGTGCCAGTTTGACCTATGTCAATTCTAACATATGGAGCTGAGTTAATGAGCTTATTGTGACTACTAACAGCCTCCTACTCAGAGAGTGATAGAATTCTAGAGCAGAACAGAAAATACTCAGCGTTTCTTGTCAGCATGGTTGCAGCAGCCTCCCCATGTCTTCCCCTGCCTTCACCCTGAACCTGCTCCATATGCTTCCCACATAGCACCCAAGTTGCCTTGGGTTAGGTTCTCTCAAAGAAGGGCCTGAGTAGATGCCTCTGCAAGGTATCCATTAAGAAAATGTCCCCTCACCTTGAGAGAGGAAAGGAGAGAATCAACATGGCAGGGGGAAAAATATAAAGATGTAGTCTGAGCTGGAGCTCAGCTTCTGTGTGCTGTCATGGAATGCTCTGGAGGGCGCTTCTTCCAAAGAAGAGGTCCACAGCTTGTATTCCCAATAAGGGACCTGTGTTCCTGTCCTAGAAATGAGGATAGGGCTGGGCTCCAGACGTTTGCATCACACTAGGTAAACCTGAAGTAGAAATCTGATGCTGACTGCTGATGAATTGGCTTGCCTAGGAGCACATAGCCAGTGCTCTTCCAATGTCTCCTGAATCCCTTTATGTTTTGCTTAGCTTATGTAGTATTTGGTGTTTTGTCCAAGGCCATATAGTTTAGAGTTCAAAACCTCGATCCAAGTTTAGATTTTCTGAAGCAGAGCAAAGAAAAATAAGAACAAAAGAAGTTACACAGAATCTAAACATTTCTTATCATTCAGGGTCTGGAATGGAGGTACTCTAAGGACTGGAAAAGGGCAAAGGAGGAAAGGGAGAAGCCAGGACTGAGATAGAGACTTTGGAGCACAGATCCTGAGAAGAGTAGCTCATTACTATCCCCAAAGAGTTTGTATCCTGTGAATGAACACATAGGTCTGTAGGAATGGTGTTCTCACTGTTGGATGTGTCAGAGTAATTCTTGAATGACCATCAAAGGCCCAGGCATCACGGTAAGTAACTATGGGCCACCCCAACTGACAAGAGCTTGTGCACTGAGAGTGAGGGGTCCCACTATTCTTGGTTGGGAGCTGTGGAGGGCCTGGGCCCCATAGAGGCTGGGCCAGGCAAAGAACTAAATTTGATGAAAATCTTTAGGACAAAATAGTATTTCCAATTTGAGAAGCCGGTCTCAAGGGCAACCCTATTATTTTGTTACAAACAAGTTGTTGCTTCATTTTGATGAGAATTAAGCTTTCCCCTGATGTCACTGGATGGTTTGATGATCTTGATAGCAATTACAGATGCAGTCTGGAAGCTGTTGTCAGAGGGGAGTCTCGTCCCTGTGGTCTGCATCCCTGTGTGCTCTATTGACTGGCAAATATGGCACAGAGAATTTCAAGCATAATGACTGCTCAGCCAGCTAGATCAAATCTTATTTCTAAAAGCTGTTTTCGCTCAGAGATAATGCGTTTGTTCCCAACTTACTCTGATCAGTGGGGCATCGAGTTGTAAGGAACAGATTGGAAATTATTTTATTGATTTTTTTGTTTTTATTTACCAAAGGTGAGAGAAAATTTCTCTTCTTCAAGTGGTGTTCAGCTACAAGTCAAGTTAAGGACGTGAGGGGGTTGAGTTGATTTGGAACTATCACAGCCTACACTTGAGAAACTCTGCCTTTATGGAGCAGTAGAGTGATTTCATTCTACTATTTAATGGACAAAGTCAGCTTGTCTTTATAGCCTGGGCTGCAGTGGTCCTTGAGAAGTTGGCAGTTGAAATGTGATACATCTTGACTGTGCATGTCTCAGGTGTCAGAGGTCCTGCAGCCTCACAGCTCCCTAGAGACCACTTGTGGGACCGCAGAACCCTTTTTCTTGGCTCTTGTCCTTTAGGAATCATCTGGTTCAGATTCTTCCTCTCTTTCTTGGCTCCCATGTTTTATAGGAGGGGGAATGAGAAGAGTTGATTTTTGAATCTAAGAAAAAGCTTTCCTTGTGACTCACAAGACAGAGATATTGGATGAGGACTAGAAAAATCACTTGCCTTCAATTTCTTTCTTCTTCATAGACTCCTTACTTCACCTCCAAATTAACAATGAATGTCATGATTAGTATGTCTTCTATGGTCTTCTCTGATTTTTAATCCCTTAATGATTTTTAAAGTTATGCAAAGTGAAAACTTTTATGTGCATTATTAGAAAACATTAATTACTTAACATGACATTGTGCTAAGTAGCTTTACATGCATTACTTCATTTAATCCTCAAAAGAACTTTGATTAGGTAATCATAACTACCTTCATTTTGCACAGCGTGAAGATGCTGGAGTTGGAATTCAAACAAGTACATCACCTAGTCCATGCCCTTCACTATGAAGTTGTGCCACTGAGGGTAATATTAGAACTAATTGGTGAGCTTGTAGTTAGTTTGGATTCAGAGTGTCTTGCTCTTTCTCCCACCCCCATGCAGCCAAGATACTATTGTAGGTGGTAAGAATAGACTCTGAGAGCCAGACAGCAGCATAGAGATACAGTAGGTTCCCATTTGATTATGGATATGACCCCGTGACACTCCCCATTTGCCAACAATGGGTAGAAGATGACTTTTAAAGGTAAGAGGGAGATACACATTGGCCACTCTCCATGTTGATGGAAGAATGATAGTTCATCATCTGAGTGAACTTAGGGACCACTTCCTGCCTCATGTTGACCAAGACTATGAGAATAGGTTTTTCAGTTGTAGCTATTTAGACTTCAGAGTCCTGACTATGTTAGGGATCCTGGAAACAGTGCTTAAGGCAGGATCCACTGTCCATCCCCTTGGCTTTCGGATGAGGAGCACCCCACAGGCAGTTCTTAGGGACATATGAATGTTAAGGTGTTACATATGTACTCCTTTAAGTTGAGTATGTATACCATTAATTTGTATGTGTCTGATATAGTCTGCTAAGTTGCTGAGCACTACCCATGCCTCAGATATAGGGAGAGATATGGAGGTAATATGGTTGTTCTCAGTCCTTGGTATACATCAGTATCACTAGGAATGCACGACCAATGCCCAGGCCCTACTACCCAGCCTAGTCAAATCATTATTTTTGGATACAGGGCTCAAGTGTATATGTTTTCAAAGCTTTCCAAGTGCTTCTAATGTATATCCAGTGCCAAGAATTATGGATAAAAGCTAAGTCCACTGAGCAGCTATGCCAATAAACTGTGTCATATCCTACGATATATGCAGAAACATGATTGTTAGCATGCAACTCAGTTGGCCAGCTGGGAAGAGGTATTGGTGGCAGCAGTGGAGATGCCCATGGTAATAGCTTTGTGGAAGTAAGGTGTGGGGAATACAGAGATGAGGGGTAAAACAAACACTGGGCAGATGGTGCTGCAGCTGTATTGAACTGCGGCAAAATAACTGAGATAAGAAGGGATTCATGTCAGGTGACTACAGTCACAGCCAGGTGGTAGCATGAATTGTTTGTGTGCTTGTCCAAAAGGCCCATAAAGTGTAGAAGCTGTTGGAATTCTGGCACCTTCATGGCACAAGATTTTGAGACTTGATGGCATAAAGGACAGTTGCAGCAGTCCCAGGCCGAAGAGCATGGATATGACACTAGAAAGAGGAGGAAGAATAGATCCCGTGGGCTTCAAGGTAGATCATATAGATGTAAAGATTTCTATCCTAGTGGAATCCTTATTGGATGCTGCCTTTTGAGATTTGTGGCATGAATAGCTTTAGAAAAACATCTCTTAGGAACACTTAAAACCATGTGTATAAGTTTGTCCTTATAACAAAGTGAAGACATTTTAGGGGTTGTGATATTCCAAATGTTTGTTTTCATGCTCTAAATACCTTATTTAGATGTGAGCCCTCTTTCCTTTCTTCTTATCTCCTTATTAGAATAATAGTGTAATATGATTAATTCAGAATTTAAACTTAGTAAGAGAAATAAACTTGGACATTCACAGGGAAAACAGGAGGTTACAAACTTCTTGTCCCTTGTGGACCCCTGGCTTGCTCATGTAACTGCAAAAGAGGGGAAGGGAGTATGCCAATGCACACGGTCTCTGTTCTACTTATGAGTGGAGAATGGCTAGTGTGTACTTGCTTTGCTTGGGAGCATATGTGTCTGAGAGGCCAGAGAGGGTAAGGCAAGTCCCATCATCACTTCATGGCATGAGCTCACCTTCCATCAACATAGCTCAGTAGCTATTCTTTAATCACCCAGTCAAGTAAAGTAGACAGATAATGTATACAACCATCTACAGACAACGGAAGTTTATGCAGCCAGGTAATACTTCTGTTTACATCCTTATAGTGCTGTTATGGGGATCAGTTAGCTAATGCAGAGTGTAATATGCAGTAACAGTTAAGGAGTTAGTTTTATCAAAAGCTAGGATATTAGGCTACATTTCAGCTGCATTGCTCTACTTTTCATATCAAACCAGATGTTTAATGCAAAATCATCTATGCTTTAGAAATAAAGTGAAGCCTGCAGGAACAGAAAGTTCTCAAGCATTAGACTAAGAGGATGTCGCTATAATATTTATACATGCTCTTGCTTAAACTAGCTCTGTAACTATGTTCTTTGCTGTTTCCCTCCTCCAAGCAAAGTGATGAGACCAGCTTTGACATATGGAAGAATTTCTGTGGTGTAAATTATTCTAGAGAAGAAAAGCAAAAACATGATTTGCAAATACTGTCAAGGAAATGTTTCTTTCTAAAGGCTACATGCAGAATAGAGAATACTGATGTGTGAGGATTGTCTTCTGATTAGGCATGGCTGTGAAGGAGAGGACCTTGGTGATAAGACTGTTGTCATACAAATTACCAACCTATAGTTTGGTTATAGTTGGGCATCTAAAGTTTCATGTGGAAAAAATTTTTCCCTTGCTTGTGGACACTTGAAGATGGGGGACTTAGTGTAAGGCAGTTGTGTCATGAAAGGGTTCCACCTCTGAAAGGAATAAATCTGCCTTGTGAGGATAGATCAGGTCTGCTAGGCATAGCATTGTGCCCTTGAGAGTAATCTATGATAAAAAGAGCAAACCTGGGGATAGTGGCACATATCAGTAATACTAGCACTCTAAGAGGCTAAAGTAGGAGGATCAACGAGTTCAAGCCCAGCCAACATGACTTAATGAGAATGTGTTATGGTTTATATCTAGAAGTTTCATGTACTCCTAGGTGGGGGTTTGGAGAGGCGATTGGATAACAGAGGCATAATACTTAACAATGGTTTAGCCTACTGTTGAATTTACAGTTAAATATGTTGGAAGATGAGCCCTGATTGGAGATGGGTCACTGGAGCTGTGGTCTGGAAGAGTCTATCTAACCTCTCTCTTTACTTGTTTGCTCTGATTCTTGTTCCCTTGCCATGGACTCTTTCACCTCTACCACGCCCCTGTGCGTGCCACCCTGCCTTGGAGCCAGAGGACTGAAGCCTCTACAAACTGTGAGACAAAATAAACCTTTCCTCATTAACTTGTGGGTATTGGGTATTTTTTCCCAGCAGAAAGAAAATAACTAAGACAGATCCTATTTCAAAATAAAAGGCTGGGGGTGTGGCTCAGTGCAGATGCTCTGGGTTCAATCACCAGTGTTTCCAAGAATGAAAGAAAGGAAGAAATAAAGAAAAAAATGATAAAAGAAAGTGCTTGGCCACTTCCTGGTCTCTGATTTTTCTCTGTTGCCATGTGATCTATTCTGCACACACCCTTTTCTGTGATGTTATCTACGAAGAGACTTTCACCAAAGCTGAGCAGATGCTAGCATTATGCTTTTAAATCTCTGAAATGGTAAGCTAAATAAATCTTGCTCTCTCTCTCTCTCTCTCTCTCTCTCTCTCTCTCTTTGCGGAACCAGGGATTTAACTCAGGCCTTTGCACTTGCGCTTATTCTACTGAGGCATATACCTGGCTCCCCCCCTCTTTTCTTATTTAAGTAGGGGCTGGGTCACACATATCAAGTGCTTACAATGTCCCATGGCCAATGATAATTTTCTTTATAAATTACCCAGACTCTTATATTTTGTTATAGTCACACAACATAATACTTATTCCCTACTGAGATGTTTTGCTATGATGCTCATTGGACACCAGCATTGTAACTTTGAAATCTGCATGAAATCAAATATTCCAGGGAACAAAATTCCTAGCTCTGTCTCCCACTGTTTGTAAGTAAGACATCACCTGGGTATCATTAAATGCCTCAGTCAAGTTCTCTCAAGAAGTATTCTTGGATGTTTTTCTGGTGAAAGCATCTTTAGAAGGAGTTTTGGAATTATAAAGACTATCTCAACATTTCTCCTGCAGACTCTTTCTGAGTGAATTTCTTTTCAGTCTTACTGAGTGGGAACTAGGATTACAGAAAGGAAGCCAGTCATGCTTTCTCTTGTAACACTCATGGAGAGGTAGACAATAGAGGCGGGGAAAACCTCACCTCCTTGGTGGCAAAACCTCAGCCAGTGTTTCCCAGCACCACTGGTTGAGGACCAGATACATGGCACAGAAAATTTTCCATGAAATTCCAAGGAGCAAAATAGTGCAGTGGATGTCAGCATAGATTCTGAAGTCTGACAAAACTATCACTTTTCAGTCGGATCATTTGAAGGAAGGTCCTTAAGCACTCTAAATCTCAGTCTCCTTAGCTGAGAAAAATGGAGGACAGTAACAGCACTAACTTCATAGAGCTCTTATGAAGATTGCATATAATAATGCATGCATAGGTCTTGACATGGCCATGGCGCATTGTAAGCCCATGATGTGTGTGAGTCAGGTCCTACTAAAGTTAATGAAGGTAGAGCATTTGCATTGCCAGCTTATAAAACATGCTGTCATGCCCATAGCCAGGAGGAAGATTATAATAGGCAGATCATATCGTATAGGACCACAATAAGGCACGCCCCTCCTATTTTTAGTATGTTTATTTATGACATCATGAAGTTTATAACTGTCCAGAGGCTATATAGACTAACAGAAAATGTTATAAATGTGCAAAACCATTAGTTATCCATCAGAAGATATAATCACAAAGTCAACAGAATAGTATAGCAAGGCAAAATAGAGATTAAAAACCTCTGTGGAAAAAGAATCAAGCAAATTAAAAGCCAGTGGCTTCTTAAAACATTTTAAATTTTCAAATGAGTACATGTGCCTAATAACTCTCATATTTGTGTAGTAATAAGCTAATTACATGAATTTGTTTAAACATTAATAAATAATACAAAGTTATGCTTGAAAAACTGTAGGTCACTTTTCACCCCATTCACCTTTGGGTTCTACTTACCATAAGCAAAGATTTTCAACTTTATTTCTTTCAGTTTATTTCAGTCTATTTCAGTACTATTTCTAATAATGTACAATGCATTGCTCTTAAACAAGTTTTCAGCTTTATGCATTATCTGTTAACTTCCATTTTCTCATATGGCTGGTGATTCTTGGCCAGTCCTTTACACCAAGAGTGAGGCCCTGTGAGCTGGCTAGAAGCACAGTGCTGGGAGAAAGCACTGTTGATGGGCAGCTCACGTTATCAGGCCGGCTTTCAGCCCCTTGCTGGGAGCTCTCAGGTATATCTCCACATCTGCGTCATTGCCTGCTCAGCTCCTGGCAGGAAGGCTCTGATAATCCATCTGGAAGGTGAGGCAGCATAAGCCCGAGAGCCTCTCTTCCAGGAGCCAGTTGTGAAGGACAGTGGGGACTTCATTCAGTGTCCTGACTGTCTCTTGATTCCTCTGCTTTCTTTGTGGTAAGCTCCTGATCAGCCCCTCAGCTTTCCCCAGTGCCCCCACTTCTTAGTCTGTAAATAGCCTTTCTAGGTTGCAAGTCTCCACCTTTCTTTGGGATGTGGACAGGGCAGTCATGAGGGGCTATGAGTGAAAAGGGTCTAATATTTTGCATGTAAGCTTTACCCCAATTGCTACAAGCCACCTCAGGAGACACTAAGCCTTCAGTTTCTGTGATTCTGCGTTGTGAACTAGTTCCCTTCTTGCTGGATTTTTCCTGCCACCCTTTCAGATTAGGTAGACACATCTGAAATCTAGGTCAGAATTGAAAAGATTTATTGACTTGCTTTCCATCTTTAAAAAAACAAGCTTTGTTGATTTTGTTCTGTTTGTCTTTTTAGTCCTATGCCCTTTATTTATTTTCATTTTAGTTAAGTTTGAGATGGAATCAGAAACAAATATCAGGATTCAGTCTACTTGGAAAATCCCATCCATAATCAAGATTTGAAAGGCTACTGAGTATTGCTGATTTCTGCTGGTCTATTGAAAGGAACTATTAATACTTACATTCTTTTTCTCTTTTAAATTTTTTTGACCAATTTTGCATGCTTGAATCCGGTAATCTGAAAAACTAATCTGAAGACAAGATGGGCTATTATAACCGTTGTTGAATTCCTATCATTTTCTTTAGTGAAATTCTGTATAATTTCTAATTTTTTCACTGTTTTTTATTTTCTTTAAAAAGTAAGGACCAGTGAGATAGCTTAGCAGACTAAGTGTCTGCTTAGGCAAGTGCAGGGACTGGGGTTTGATCCCAGGCACCACATGCCACTCCAGCTCCATCTTTGGGTATGCTGAGCCAGCAACTGAGTCTGGGCGTGCTAGTGCACACTTGTAATCCCAGTACTAGGGAGGCTGAAAATAGGAGGATCACTAGGAGTCTGAGCTGCATAGTGAGACCTTGCACTAAATACATAAAATTAAAAAAAGAAACTCAATGAATAAAAAGTAAAAAATAAAATTAAAATGATATAATACACACACACGGAAACTAACCAAATAGCAATCAAACTTTAATCAATGGTTTCTTCTAGGAAATAGGAATTCAGATAGAGTGAGGGAAGAAAATTTTTTCAGTGTATACACTTTTCAATATATATGGAAGCAGGGCCAGCCAAATAGCTCAGTGGATTAAAGCACCTGCAAGAAGGTACAGGGACTGGGGATTCAATCCATGGGCCTGCAATGCCAGTCCTGCCCCTGCGGTACACTGAAATGCAATTGAGACTGTGCATGGTGGCATGCGCCTGTAATCCTAGCTCTTGGGAGGCTGTAAACAGGCAGATTACTATGAGTCTGATCTAGTAGTGAGACCCTGTACACCCTGTAGATCTTTCCCTAAAATACAACAAACAAAAGCCAAGAAGCATATATGGAAGCATTATGCTCATGGTTAAAAAAAAAAAAAGCAAAACTTCAAGTAACCAGTAATGTACTCTAGTTATAGCTCAAAAGTCGTTCTTAATCTCAAGTATAAGATTGAAGTTAGGCTTGAAACATCAATTATTTAATTCCTATTTTGAATATTTAAAATTTTTGAAGGAGAATTTTTTAGGGGGATTTATTTTATGCCATCTTAGAATCATTTTGGAGGTAATAAAAAAGATGTCTGCAATCTGAGCACAAATTTTAAAAATTGAACTAGTTTTTGAAATGCAAAATAGCACTTCCTGTGATGATGTCTTCTAGACTCTAATTCCATTTTAACTGCAGCATGGCTGATGGATATACCAAAAGTACCAGTGAAAGTAAAGTTAAGGCTTTCAGTAAGGCCTGAGAAACATTTTGCCTTTATCTACTGCAAGTATCTTGGGTCTAAGAGAGGAGAAATAGAGGCAATAATATCAGTAACTCATGAAAACATGGAGTAGCCAACACCCAACAGCAAGGCCAAGTTTGGATTTCTGTTGGTGCACCTTGGACTTAGCTACCACACCAAAATGGAGGAGCCAAGTGCCTTGGGATAAGACTGAGACCAGAGGGTATAATTCTGCCTGGAGCAAATGGGGGACATTTTATTAAAAGACCCTGACACTTCTGTTAGGTAAAGGTTCTCTACTCAACAGGGGCAGCCACTGTTTAGGGCTATTCAGAGCCTCTGTGAGCTTTAGAAGGAATGTATTTTTGTAAATGATAGGAGGAGGCAAAGGACTTGCTGATATACTTCCTTTTCCTTATTGTATGTGAAAAAACTATACTTGATTTATGTAACAGGAAATAACTCTACTTAGATGCTTAAAATTGCTGCATTATAAAGTGATATTAACCACTAGGAAGAGAGTATGCAATGTGTTAATTATTGAAACTGTCATACCAATTTATTTTGAAACTGTCTCACTGCTATATATCTCTCAGTAAAATTATGGAAAAAAAATAAAGTGATATTACTCACCTGTCTCATGCAGGGACAAAATCCTCTACATACACAACTTAAAGAAAATAAAGCTTATTTTGACATGTATTTCAGGGGTTCAAGTCCATGGTGCACTGGATTCAGAGCAGAAGCATCACCTGGCAGAGCAAAGCCACGAAACAGAGACAGAGAGGGGTCAGGGATAACCAGATGCACCCTTCAGAGGCATTCCCCAGTGAGCTGCTTCCTCCAGCTGAGCCCATTTTGTAACACCACATTCAGCTATGGACTCACCAGTGGTCTCATGTGCTGAGGGATTCAGTACCTTATGATCCAATTACCTTTTTAGGCCCCTCCTCTGTATTGGAGATCAAGTCCTCAATATTTGCATTGTTTGGGGCAGGGAGCACATCATATTTATACCATAACCTACCTTGATCAAGTCCTAAGGAGAGACCTATGGATCATTGGCACAGAATTTAGAACACTGTACAGGCCACCATTACTTGATTAATTTATTTTCAATAAAGGTGCAAAAATAATTTAGTGGTGAAAGGTGAATATTTTCAATATATAGTACTGGAACAACTGATTATTATTTTAGCATTTTTTCTTTTTTCATGTGTATAATAGAACTATTTCCAATTTTCATATGAGTCATGACTCTACTTAGAAATGTAACGTCATTGGACTGCAATGGAATTAAACTAGAAATCAACACAGAGTAAATTAGAAAAAACTGCCAAATATATGGAAATGTAAGCAACGTATTTTAAATAATGTGTGAGTCAAATCACTAGGGAAAGTAGAGAGCATTTTGAACTAAATGAGCAATGAAAATACATGTATTAAAATTTATAAAACCAGCTAAAGCCATGGGTAGAGGAAAATTAATAGCTTTATATGCTTCCATTGGAAAAGCAGAAAGGTCTATATTAAGTAATCTAAACTTCCACCTTAATTACTTTGCTGAATTCATGCACCTACAGTATATGAATGGCAATGGAATACCCATCTCTGACA
>NDGM010984866.1:0-13073 GCA_002564305.1 Octomys mimax | reverse complement strand
GTACTTCGTCAAGCTTGTTCCATGTAGGTGCTTTAGACCACAGAGCCATCTCGCCAGCCCCTGAAGATCTTTTTCAGTAAGATATTGCTTGTGATGTAGTTTCAGATTAATTCCTCCAGACATTTTATTTACCATTTTAGCTATTTAATTAAGTAATTGGTACTCCATCTTTGTGCTTTGAGGAAAGAATCACTTCTGATTGTAACAGCATCACCAGATTTGATTGTGCTTTGCTTATATATGATAGGCCTTGCAGTTACACTTTCAACATTTGTCAATACTCTTTGAAGTCTATGTTCAATGGTTATTTGCAGTTGCTGTATGCAGTAGAGAAGAATAGGAGGGGAGAGATTGAGATATGGGTGAAAGAAGAATGTAAGTGTATAGGGGGTTAGGTGAATACAGAGAATAACAATAGGTGAAAAATTTGATGTGCGGTCATGTTGTATTTGATTGAAGAGTTGTACTGAGAGTATTAAGAAGATATTTGTGGGGGCAAAGATAAGGTATAGGTGGAGGGATGTATACTTTGGGATCAAGGAAAGCCATTAGATTTTTGGAACCCACTAATATATTCGCACTCCTTTAAAGTGGATAACAGTCAACAGAAGATGGGGTAGCTAAGACAAGGAAAAGCAGAAGGAATAAAATAGAAAGGACAGAAAGTTAATGCAAGAGAGGACAGGAGTGACAAAAATATGTAGAACTAGAAACATTAAGAGAAATAATTTTAAAAAGTGAGAGAACAAAAAGTAAGAGAATAATATTGCTGCAAGAGCTTGAGGTGAAGTAACTGTGCAGAGAGATGAGAAGAAGGAGAAAAAATAAACACCAAATAAATCAAAGCAATGTATTAGGAAACAAGAAATAAAAGCCCTGAAAAATTACTCCATTTTCAGGTGCCTTCATAGTGCCTTTGGTGGAGATTCCTGTGCGTGGTTTCGCAGTAGTGTATTAAAATTTTATTACAAGTCCTGTGTACAATCAGTTTTGTGAAAATAATATTTACAACAGAGAAATGATTACAGTGCAGTTCAGCAAGGTGCAGCTTCCTCTCCATCTGACCAGGGGATAGTACAAAACCTACAGGACAGAGAGAACATTTAAATATACAACAAAAAAGTAAGTTCAGACACCCTAGGCAAAAAGGCATAGAGGCTAGTTTCAGCCTCCTGTATAAGAAGTATTGCATTTTCTGCCTATCATACTTTGTAATAAAACTTAAACATATGTAGATCAAAGCAAACACACACAATATCTATCTATCTATCTATCTACCTATCTATCTATCTATCTATCATCTATCATCTATCTATCTATCATCTGATGGGAACTTGGTTCAGATACACCAATGACAGAATGTATATCAATCCACATATTGCCAAAAAGCCTGAGAGTTCACACAATTTTTTCTTGTCTTGGATATGGTCTGTTTGCATTACCTCTTTCCTTTGTACTTCCAAACATAAACAAACTATATCAGCAATTGTCCCTGCTAGCTCACAAGCGGAATCTGATGCTGTCTCTGGTCATGCCTTAGGGTCCTTATCACCCCTCTCAGGAAAAGTGGTGAAATCTGCAGGCAAGTTCACTGTCAGGTGAGGAACTGTGCAGCTGCAGGTGCACTAGAATTTGTGAATTCATTCTTGCACCAATATGAGGGTGGTCTGCAGAAGACAATGGTGTCTGGCAGGGGACTGTGGCCATTGGCAATGATTCACTCTCAGGTGGAAGACCACAGAACCCAGGGTCAGGAATGTGCCCAATGAAAGCTGGTTCTTGCTTGCCTTTGGTAAGAAATGGTGAGAATATCACTGGGCTGTCACCAGCATTCCTGGGTGTTTGGGGGAGAGGTGATGGGTAAAGGGGCTGGTATATTCCTAACAAAGTGACCCATGAGTCCAGCCTTTGCAGCGCTCTCTGTACTAGTTCTTGATGTAAAGAACTTCAGCTGTTCTGTTCATTTCTCTGACCTGCGCACTTTGCAAGGTACCTAGAAAACTGCTGGTACTATACAGAATAGTAGTTTAACGAGTGAGTGGAACATTGAATGACTATAGGATTGATGAGGCAAGGGACGGCAAATTACTGAGAAATTACACAACAGAGTGGAATCATGAGGGTTGAAGTTGGAAAGGAACTTGGATTGTCTAGTCGAATTTCCTTGTTTTGAAGATTAAGAATTTAAAACTTTAGATATTGTGGCATTAGTTTAAAATTAAATAGCTATGGCAGAGATAGTTCTGATTTGTAGGTACTGCAACCTTCATCCTTGTAGTCTTATTAACATCAATCTGAGCTCTGAATTATTCTTAGAGCTGCTGATATTAAAATTTAACTGAAGGATCTATAATTTACTTAAAGTCTCAATATAATTTTTTCATGAAATTACTGAGAATGTAATATACAATAGATATATTATCTTTAGAGCGCCTCAGACTTCATGTTGCTAGTATTGCCCAACTTTTTGCTTTAGTTTTATGATGTACTGTATCTAATGTTCTACATTTTCCCCTTTGTTATTCCACTGTGCTGACATAGCTAATCCATCACTTTTTCTACAGTTTTTATTGTGCTGACTTCTGATTCTGTAGCTTTAACTCATACCTTCATCTTCAGCTCCAGACCTTGCACTTTTGCTTGAATGCGTATGACAAATTAAAGATATTCCAAGCTGAATTTCATTATGTCCTGTTTCCCTGCATGTTCTGCCAGTTCCACCATCACTTCATCAAAAACTATGATGTTTTTCCTTCCCATAGATGGATTGTTCATAGAATAATAACCCTGCATGGTCCATGGAGGGTGCCCCAGCCATTGAGTGAGTAAAACAGTTCTCTGGAAAGTTCTCAAATCTCTCTTCTGTTTCCCCATGTCAGTTCTTTGTCAAATGTGGATGCTACTCCCTTGTGTGTCTTTTTTTTTTGGTATTTTTTATGGAAGGTTCTACAGGGTGTTCAGGGTCTCACTACTAGATCAGATTCATCGTGATCCTTCTGTTTACAGCCGCCCAAGAGCTGGGATCACAGGTGTGCATCACCACCCCCAGTCTCAATTGCTGTCTCAGCATGCCCTGGGGGCGGGGCCAGCATGGCAGCCCCAGAATCGTACCAACCCCTGCGCCTGCTTGCAGGCACTTAAATCCGCTGAGCTATTTGGCCGGCCCCTTCATGTGTCTTGATGCAATTTCTTCCTTTCTTTTTCTCTCATAGACCACATACCCTGCATCAACTTCTCACACTACTTTTTTTGGTCATTGCAATAAATTTCTGGAATAACTCTGGAGCTCCACATTGTTGCCACTCCTTTTAAAAGCAGAAATCCTGGTATGCCTGATAACTTCCTATCACTTCCAACACTAAAATCTTGATGTCTTAATGTACTACAAAACGCCCCTCTGATATGACTCTTGTCAACCTTCCTTGCACCACCTCCTTTCTCTTGCCATCCTCCCTCCTCCCTAGTGATATTGAAGCTTGCAGATGGCTGGTTGGTTGTACACCGGCCTCTCACTCTTGCTTGGCTTTTGCCTGGCTTCTGTGTTTATTGCTCCCTCTTGCCAGTGAGGTTTCTTTTTCCTGAAACCTTCCTGGCCTGCTGTTTTTTCCCTAAGACTGGATTTGAGTGTGCTCATCAGTGTTTGTTTTCATATAAAGGATGAGGAGAAAAGAAAAGAAAAATTAATAAGTTTATAAAGAATATTATCTTTGGATATTGAGAGACACATTTGTTCAGTCTGTGAATGGATTAAATAGCAAATGTAAATTTGTCCTTAAAGGAATTCATACAAATGTAAAACTTTCCTCACTTGTTTATTGTTCAACTTAAATTTCTGAAATTTCATTGTGCTTGTGCAGATATTCATAATAGCATCACTAAAACACACAGTCACTGCCAGGTTTCCTGTTGAGCTCTCACATATCTCTTGTTCATTTAGCACTGAGAAGGATTTCTGACACATGAGTGTGAGTTGCACAAACGACTCAATGAACTATCTGCAGCATAGCATTCTGTGTATGCTCTCTCACCCAGCATATTTGATAATATTTGTTTAACCTTTCTGTTTTTATGTCTGGCTTGTCCTAATTTTGGTCTAGCCTTATTATGGATCGTGTCTAGATGTTCTCCCAAAGCCTCCTGCATTGTTAGATTTTTTTTTTTTAATCAGAGGTAGAAGAATTTAGAGTTTGTGAGTGATTCATGCTTCAGTACTGGGATTAAGGGTGCTGGGATTAAGGATGGACAAGCGGTTGCTGGGTCAGGCCACACATAGATTGGCACCACCCTAATACCAGCAGTCTAGATAAAATAGCAAGGACAGAAGAGTCTTGTTTCCCTCTTGTTTGTTGCTTTTGCTGTCCTCCACCACAATGAACTTCTACCCCTTTGCCAGGCCATAGCCTGAAACTCTACAAACTGTAAACTAAATAAACCTTTTTCCCTTTAACTTTGCATGTCAGGTATTTTGTCTCAGCAATAAGAAAAGTAACTAAGAAAAGCCTTGATCATAGTGCATTCTTGGCTTTAGTTTTACATAATAGTTATAGATATATTTTTAAAAGTTTTAATACATGAAACAGACAAAATTTGTGAAATTATCGTGCCCATACTAATACAAATGAGAGAATTTCAGAATGTGAAAAATGGACTTGTCAAGGTCACACATATAGTAAATCATGAGCAGAATGTATGAGCTTCATTCTTCTGGGTCTTTGTTAAGCATCTTATAAGCATCTTTATTTCCTTAGCATATGGTGTTGGAAAAATCTATCTATCTATCTATCTATCTATCTATCTATCTATCATCTATCATCTCAATAAGCTAGAGAAAAATATTCCAGAGGAAAAAACTTTGTGTCAACTCAGAGTATAAGAGTGAAGAGAGCAGAAGGAAAGTAATTAATATTTTAGCATAATGGTGTTTTCCTTTAAAGGATGGTGGGGAAAAGAAAAAAATTTTAAAATTTATAGAGTATTATTTTTGGATATTGAGAGACACATTTGTTCAATCTGTGAATGGTTTAAATAGCAAACGCAAATTTGTCCTTAATGGAAATTCATATGAATTTAAAACTTTCCTCACTTGTTTATTTTTTAATTTAAAATTCTGAAGTCTCTTCATGTTATCAGCCAGAATGAAATACCCATTACTTTAAAATAGTTATTCTGCTGATATCTTACAACAACAATGAATTGAGAACAGAAATCGCATAAGAATAGTGTCCTTTTTTTAAAAAAAATTTGGTGTGTTTTTGAGACAGGGTCTTACTGTGCAGTTTAAGCTGGTCTTGAACTCACTCTGTACCCAAGGGTGGCCTTGAACCTGTAAAAATCCTCCAGTCTTGTGCTCCTGAGATAATATTACAAGCATTGGCCACTATAATTGGTTAGAAATACTAAAATACTATTCTAACATGAGTTGTTTCTATTTTTTGAACAGATATTCAGACTTGAAAACTTATTCAAGGTTTACATATAAGCAAGGGAATCAAGTCTTGATATGTTTTCTAGTTGTTTAAGACATTAAATCAACATTCTGCCTCATTTCTGCTTTGCTTCTTCATTTTCTTTATTGTTGGTGTTACCACCTACTACTCAATTTGTAGCCATAAGGTAGGGCAGAAAGCTGGCAGCCATTGCTCCAATCAATGCTAGTGTTACTCTTTAGTCTGCTCAACATTGGAGTTGGTCATTTCTCTGGAGTCACAGTTCCTTGAGCCATAACACCGACATCTCTTAGCACATAGCCCAATCTTACTTGCCCTTGCTTCTGGCATTGTACATTTTAAAACTATTTCACTTTCCTGAATATGTCTCCAACTGACTTATGCAATGGGCTTGGATTGCTTTTATTACTCAAAGAAAGTATGTCACATGAAATAGGCAATACGTCAATAAGTATTAGGTGTATGCAAACACATAGACAGAAGTGGCGCAGAGACCTTTCCTTACTTTATTACAGATGCAGATTTCTCTTTACAAATAATGAGTTTAACTAAATCAGAGGTGCAGTTCATATTTTTAGGTTCTTCTTCTTCTTCTTTTTTTTTTTTGTTTAACCGGGGATTGAACTCAGGCCCTTGCACTTGCCAGGGAAACGCTTGTTCTACTGCGCCATCTCCCCGGCCCCAGGTTCTTATTTTTGATGACTGACAAGTCATCATTTTAGAGTAAAACTGGATTTATGGAAATCTTTATATGATAGGAACAGTTTCAGTGGTCAACTCTGACACTCAAAGGGTATTTGGCAATCATCACCCTTTGAGTGCGGGACGAGAGTAGGTATGGATATGTATTGATTGTAACAGTGATTAGCTAGTGAATTAATTCATTGTCTAGTAAGTCACTGATTCTTCCTACCACATTCTTTCATATTTATTTAAAAGTCGCTGTACATTTAGTTAATATTAAAAGAATTAGACTTTTTCAAACAAGAGTATATTAATCTGAAATACAATTTGGAAATATACTTTCCAGAACACTTAATTTTAGTATGTTACACAAGAAAATTTCTTAACTTTTGGCTTCTATGGTTTATAACAAAAATTTCTAAGCATATAAATTGTATTTTGGCATATTTATTATCCATCAAAGAGGTCTTGATTAAAGGCAGCCATACTGAATCTTGGGAGTTCCATAAGTTGAATCACAAAAATAATGTTGTCCAATGGCTGAAGTATGTAGGGAAAAATTAACATTCCACTTTTAGATCAACTCTTCTAAAAAGACTATTTGAGGAGTATGTGGCAAAACTTATGGTTTAATGCTCTTAGCATTTTCTCTGGGAGGTTTTTCCATCGATAATTCTATTCCCTTGACTACAGCAGCAGATGACTGCCTCAAGCTGAGGCAATCAGAATCTCTGTGACACCAGAATTCATGCTGGAAAAAGGTGATGAGGATGAAAGGCAAGGAGAGCTGATTTCTTGACAGCATCATCTCCACAAGTAGCTGCCACAAAAACGTGTAAAGCCACTGAAACTTACCTTACTCGAAGAGAATCAACTTCTCTCACTTTTAAAATTTCAAGCTAGCTTGTTTTTCTTTCCACTTAAAGAAAAAAAAAACTGAATAGATTCAACCTATCCCACACCCTGAAGATGAATTAAGACATTTAATTTGCACAGTTGTGTAATACATTCATTCACAAGAGGAGTTGACTTACTGAAGCCTAATGCTATGGAGGGCAATATTCATAAATCTGGTTCTAAACAAACTTGGAAAGAAAGTAAAATTTATCTCTCTTCTTTCTGAATCTTTCATTGTCAGGTTTTGGGTCCTTTCTATGCTTGGTTAAAAGTTTTTCTTCTCATCATTAAGTGACCTCACATGTCTAATTTCATAAAGTAGTCCCAGCCTATGACTGTTATACTGTTTTAATTATTAGGAGGACCACCCCTTACCCTCAGAGGTATCTAAGTTTTTGGCCACTGTATGGTAATATTGTTAATAGACATGATAGACATTTTTAACCACAAGGAAAAGTTGAGTGATGAAGTTTTCAGAAATTACAAAAGTTTCTATGATCTTTTTATTTTTAAATGATAAAACATACTGTTGAACAACATTTCAGTTACATAATATGAATAAGTCTTAGAAATCTGTACTCCATTATGTTGATAGTTCATAGTACCACATTTCTAAGGAGGTTAGATGTCATGCAAAATGTTCTTACTACAATAAAAATGGAAAGAGATCAGAAGTTTGTCTTTTCTTTTGAATTTACTTGCCCTATCTATTATTTCCACTACATGCATCACTTTTTCTTTTAATCATATAACCATGGCTCTACTTATTCTCTTAGGCCATTCTCTGTTGCTATAGAAATAACCAAGGCTAGTTATTTTATTTTTTATTGAAAAATTTTAATTTTTATTATTGTATGTTTTCAATACATAATAACTACGCTCATCATGGGGAGTTGTTACATGTACATAACATGTCTTCATTCTTTATTTCTTTTTGTCTTTCCAACCTTCCCTCTTTCCTCCTTTTCTTGGTTATCTTCCAACTTGGAAAAGATCTTTCTTCTTGTTTCCTATTATCTATCATTTATTTATTTTTTCTCTTTATACTTTGGGTTTCTCATATAAGAGAAACAATATGATATTTAAGTTTGTATATCTGATTTATTTGACTTAATATTATGGGCGGAAAGAAGATTTCATTTTCTTACAAATGATTCAAATTTATCATTACTTGTAGCAGAGTAGCACTCCATTGTTCATAAGTATCACATTTTCTTTATCCATTCATCTGCTGATGGACATAAGGGCTACTTCCGGGATTTAGCTATTATGTGTTCATTCAGCCTCATGCTTCTGGAATCTGGGAAGCCCAAGAAGGGGACAAAGGTGAGGATCTTGTGTGATTGTAATTCACAGTAGAAAATGGAAGGGCAGAATAGGACATCCAGCAGAGAGAAAGAGAGCTAAGGAAGCTGAACTGACTTTTATCATATGCAGCCCTTAGAATAATCTAGTTTTATGAGAATTACGTCAATCCCTCTCAACAACTTGATCACCTTCTAAAGGTCCCACCATTTTGCAACAGTATTTCACTGGAGTCCTAATTTCAGCATGAGTGTTGGAGGAAAAAAGCACAAGCAAAATATTAGCTCTATTCCTCATCAAACTACTTAATTTATTACTATTATCTCTTAGGCCATACTGATATCTTACCTCATTGATCCATTATCCTCCTATCACTGGAAACTAGAGAATTATTAAGAAAGGAAAATGCAAATATTCTTCTCATCTAGTCCAAATATCCTGACAATAGTATGCTAGCAGTCAAAACATCACTTCATCACATGCATACCAAAAACGTAGTCTCCAACTAAAATAAGGCTGTAGGACTGCCAGTGAATCCCACTTATATATCAAGGAAACTCCCTCCATTATTACCCTCCATGGCTTTAATTCTCTCTTTGTTATGGTTTGGGTCTACATGTCCCCCAAAAGCCTCATGCAGAATTGGGGTAGGCTTGCCAGAGTTTGTTATTAATTCATGATCCAATGTTGCCTTATGCATGTGAGTGCTACACCCACCCTTGGGCAGACAGCCTGAATGTTATATAAGGGAGGGAGAGAGGCTTACTTGCTGCTGCTGCTCCTCCCTTTTTGCTCTTATTGTTTTGCTGTTTTCTGCTGTCATGAACAGCTACCCTCTTCCACGTGCCACTTTGCCTTGGAGCTAGCTGAGTATGGACTGAAACCTCTACGAACTGTGAGCTAAGTAAACCTTTCCTTCCTTAATTTTGGATGTCAGATATATTGTCACAGAAATGAGAGAAAAGTAACTGAGATGCTTTTCAATCCCAAGCTGCCATTCCTCCCCACTATCTGCTCTATTCTTCATTAAAATCATTTATTTGGTACAGGGTCTCATTATGCTAGTCAGACTCATAGTGATCCTCCTGGCTCAGCCTCCCCAGCACTGGGGTTACTGGTGTGCACCACCATGCCTTGTTTCAGTGGCCAGTGTAGCTTCTGTGGTTTTCAGGGCACATGGTACTGGTACTCAGACCTGGGTCCTTGTGCTTGCTAGGCAGATGCTTAAAACACCCAATTATCTACCCAGCCCTATCTTCCCTATTCTTGTAGGTGTTCTCATGAGCTAGTTCTTCACAGAGATGTATGCCATTGGCAACAGCTGTGTGTACTTCATCTTTCACTGAAGTATCCACTCACTATTACTATATCCAGACTTGTGTCCCATACTTACTTCCCTATGGACTCTGGGGAAAATGTAAATTCACTTTTGAATTCCATTCTTCTGTTCTAGATCCTTGATCTTTCAGGCATTCTTGCTTTCCTTTATCTATGATCCTTTCCTTATTGTGGGTTGTTTTTTTTCCTTTGGCATACTTTTAAGTTTTAATTGTTCCAGATCCTCATCATTAAGACATTCCAGAAACTCAAACTTCTGCAATTCTCTGCAAAGGACCCCTTTACTTTTTCGAGCCCTAATATAACCCTGCTTTGAATGTGGTCATTTTGATCTTATTTTACTCTTCCTCCCTGACCCTGTATTAGTCTGCAGTAGGTCTATGGTATGGAAAGTAATTCATAGACATACATGAATCTGTGTGAAAATGGTTTGCTGTGTTCTTTTGCCTAACATGATGAACTTTTTGAGAATAAGCCCTGTTCTTCTTCTCTAATGGTCTACTCCAAAGTATTGTTCTTCACCAATATACTACAGCATTGGTTTTGTAAAATATTTTCCCCCTATAATTACCTGTTCAAATTAAATACACTATTATAAAACATTTATAGAGGATATTTTAGAATAAAATGCTCTATCTTTTAAAAAATATCTGCTCCAATATGAGCCACTTTCAAGAGTGTTTCTCTGCCAAAGAGAACTGGTTATAATGGTGGAGTAAGATTTTACCAAAAAGAGGAAGAAGGAATGTGCAACCGTGAAAAAAACAAGATGAATAAAAGAGAGAACAGAGATAGTGATTAAATACTGAGGAATAAATATTGAAGAGTAGAATCTTACATACTGAAGAGTAAAATCTAAGCATTATGTGTGCTTCCCATGTATCCCGCTTTTTATATGTTAAACTCATTTAATTCTTATCACAATTCTATGACACAGCTACAGCCACTAACTGCATTTTCAAAAGAAGAAATCAAGACTGAGGTCAACAAGTGACATGCTCAGGCTCACACGAGATGTGGTGAAAGTGGGATTCGAGTCCATGCAGACAAGCTCTGTCGCTTTTGCCCCTCCAATCCCTTATTCTCTAAGCTCACAACCCATGGCAGAAAACTGCAGAGCAATGGCAGTGTATGGTCTGACAAGTAATTCAAATATTGAAATATCTAAAAGCAGAATTTAATGTGAATTGTTTTCTAAAATCTTTGAAAAGTATCATCATCCATGGTAAACTGATTTTATTTCATTTTTGGAAATTTTTCTATACTGGTTTTGGTTATAAAATGTCAATATTTTTTTCAGTGTTTAATAATAGCTTTCTAACAAATGCAATTTCAAAAGTCTAGAAAATTTAGTGATCCAAGCATCACATTTAGAGTATTTACAAATAGGCAAGAATTTTTCTTTGAAGAGAAAATTTCTACTTAAGATCATTGAAATGACTGCAGTTTGAAACTTACTGTCCAAATCAAGTTATATCATTATAAAATATAAAATGCAAAAGGATACTTTAGAGTAAAAAGATTGCTACTTCTGTACTTATTATCATATGTCCACCAATCTGCCAAGTAAAGCTACCTATTTCTGTTGGTTTAGTAATTTTTCTGTATCAATATACACACATTGAAAAAACAAAGCACCTCTAAAATGCTACTACTTAGTTCTCCTGTGCAACTATTTTTATTGAAGGTTTCTACCTTTAAACAGAATGGATGAGCTTTGTGTGGCTCTCCCTTCACACGGGGTCTCTTGAATTGTTAATCAGATCACTCAGGAACAGTGTTTTTTCTTGGACTGTCTTCTATTTCTCTTCATAGAGGGAAATCATACATATTTTTACTAAGTCATCAATTCCTTGTTGCAATTCTGCCCTCAGTTTCATGCATGCATGGCTTTATAAAAGAAGGATAAGTTTTATATGCTACGGGGACTGTGCAGCGAAAAAGGATCCAGCAGAGATTTGGCCATATCCGACAAACGCCTGCTGTCAGATTTTCCCTTCTCCTCTGTTTGACATGATGGAATCTTTTACAAACATGTCGATTTATAG
The DNA here is from genome assembly GCA_002564305.1 of Octomys mimax. Taxonomy (NCBI): domain Eukaryota; kingdom Metazoa; phylum Chordata; class Mammalia; order Rodentia; family Octodontidae; genus Octomys; species Octomys mimax. The sequence continues at coordinate 1,354 of NDGM010984866.1, read as the reverse complement.
CAGCATGCTGCATCCTAAATTATGAAAACAGTATTCACATGTGAGCATCAAAAAAGTGGACTCATCATGTGGTATTTTTATGAAGCAAAAATTCAGTGATAAGAAGACTGTCCGTCAATTATTTCAGTGTTTTGAAGTCCATGGCATAGGGTGGTTGTTTGACTCTTGCTGCAGGAAGGCAGGTTTGCTGGGATTTATATGAATCTAACTATATATGGTTTTGGTTTTGATGTCAGATGTTAAAGGAACAATATTTATGTTTGTGATATGTCATAGTATCCCTGGGGTAAAAATGAACCCATGTAGAATTGAATAATACTGTAGTTGTGTTTGTTAATTGAAGTTGTGCTTTGTTCTTTATTTCAGAGCATCATACCTAAACAGACATAGAAAATGGCAATTATTTTTAGAAATTGTGAGACTGGTTTGAAGGATTCCTGGCATGAAATGAACCTCTAGACATACAAGGAGGAAAAGAGAGGGGTCACAGCCTGGCTTTTAATTGTAGGATGTACTTGTCATTTCTGGAAACCAATAATGATTTACATGTGTTTTGTTTCAATCCTTGATAACAATAAGCTTGCTATAAATGTGGTGCAGTTAAGCAAAGTGGATGTGTCTGTGACAGCTTCTAAGATCTAAAATTGTACTCTCATTTTGTATGATTCAACAATTTAGCCATCGGGAATCATTGCAGCACATTGAAGATTTTATCTTCTGTTTCATTTTGAACCTGAAAATACTTAGAAGAAAATATTACTTTTGCCCATGCCAAATGGAAGAGATTCAATGACACAAAACACAAGAGCATAATCTCTGGGAAGTGAGTGCTTGTGGGCAAATGCCCAGACATCTTCCATAGACACAAGGTCCTCCTTTTAAAGACTACTCATGAGAATCAAATTCAATAAGACATTCTTCTCCAAACTATTTTGAACACCACTTCAAGATTAATCTCTGATGTATGTTTTAGCCATGTCATTATACTAAGCAATGCAACTGACTTCTGTTAACTAACAGACTAACTAACAGTAGCTGTTGTCATTCTGATTCTCAAGGCTTGTTTCAAACAGCAAATCCAATCTCTTAGCCAGGCTCTCTACATCTTGGTTTTCAGATATCTACTATAAAGCATCTGAATTTAGGTGTCCAGGCAATTAGAAAGCCTTAGTTTCTACTACTTACCCATTGTTAATAAGAATTGCTAATGTTTTGGAGCAATTGTTATCATTCAGATATATCACTAAGTGCTGTGCATGTATTGTCTCATTTATTTACTTTTTTATTTTTATGTTTTTATTGTATTGAGAAACAAATATCAAAGAGACAGTTTCACAATTGAGCAATAGGACAG
>NDGM010984857.1:0-12538 GCA_002564305.1 Octomys mimax | reverse complement strand
AAGCGCTTCCCTGGCAAGTGCAAGGGCCTGAGTTCAATTCCCAGTTCCGCAAAAAAAAAAAAACAAAAAAAAAAAAAAACCAAAATACCATTATTTGAAAATGACAGGACTTTTTACCTGCAAGACCCAAAAAACTCTACCAAAAGATTCCAATAATTGATAATCACATCAAACAATGTATCAGGATACAAAATAAACAGAAAAATCAATAGCATTCCTACAGACTATTAATGAATCCACTGAAATAAAAATGATGAAAACAGTACCATTCACGATAATAACAAAGAAATTAAATACTTAGGCATGAATCTAACTAAAGAAGTGAAGGATGTCTACAGTGAAAATTATATCAGGCCAAAAAAGGAAATTAAGAAGGACATCAGAAAATGGAAAAAATATCCCCTGTTCTTCGAAGGACAGAATTGAAACGACTCTACTTCCTGAACTGACATAGAGGTTTAATGCAGTCCTCCTCAGAATGCCAACATTATTTCTTACAGAGTTAGAGAAAAACAATTCTAAAATGTAGATAGAGTCAAAAGAGACACAAATAGCAAAAGCAGTCTTAACAAAAGCAAAGCTAGTGGCATCACAGACTTACAGTTATACTGTAAAGCTACAGTGATTAATATAGCATGGTTCTGGCACAAAAAGAAGCATGTGGCGCTTATATAAGCTTCCTTTCCTGTGTCTCCATCACAGTGTTTATAACTCAGTTCTGTTTCCTGAGTGCCAGTCTGGGTTCTCCAGATTTTACACCTCAGAGCTTCACCGGGTGCCTCCAGCCCTCCAACACTGGGTGCTGCCATCAAATGAAAAATATGCTCGATACATTGAACTGGGTGTGGTGTGCATGCCTGTAATCCCAGCACTTGGGAGCCTGAGGCAGGAGGATCACTGTGAGTTTGAGACCACCCTTGGCTACAAAGTGAGCTCAAGGCCAGCCTGAATGCCATAGAGAGACTTTCAAAAAGACGTGCGTGCGTGCGTGCGTGTGTGCATGCGTGCGTGTGTGTGTATTTGTCTTTTTGTTTTATATATATGCAATAAATGTACACAACAAGACACTGAAAGCCAATATTTTGTACAATGAGTCAGCACTAATAAAATTACTTTTCCTCGTTGGCTAAATAAAGCCTTTCTACTTAAAGACTGACTCCTGTAACAAAGCCCCGAAGGAGGATCGCTGCGCATGCCTGCTGGGCTCTGTAGTCAGTTTTGCTCCTGGTGAGGCTGCTGGCTGAGGATGCTTGCATCTGGGCAGTAGCCCATCTCTAAGGCAGTGTGGTCTCACCACTGGGCTTTCCCCAGTGCTGCTGCTATATGGTTCATTTCTCCCATGAAGCCATCTGATGGCTTGATTAAATGATGTGTTTTCCTGGGTATGGGTCTGACCAGAGATACGGGTGATTGAGCTGTTAGCTGAGAACTTGTAATTGAAGCCATGGTACTTTGTAGCTACCCAGAGTGACAGTGAAGGGCCGGCCAGATAGCTCAGCAGACTGAAGCACCTGCTTAGGCAGATGCAGGGACCCAGGTTTGATATCCTCCCCCCATGTGCCGTGGAGGCCCTGCCCCTGGGGCACACTGAGACAGTGATTGAGACTGGGCATGGTGGCATGTGCCTGGAATCCCAGCACTTGGGAGGCTGAAAACAGGAGGATTGCTATGAGTCCAATCTGTGTAGTGAGACCCAGTAGATCCTGCACTAAATACATTAAATAAACAAACAAACAAACAGAGTTACAGTGAGTTGAACAGTCCTCTGGGCCAGAGTTGAGAGGAACAGGATCTGAAAATGGGTAATGAAGCTCCCTTGGTCCTGCCAGCAACTTCGCTGCCCTTGGCTCATCTCCGCTCTTCACTTCCTAAGCCTTTGACTTTCCTGGGCAACCCCAGGGGCACATGGGCTTGAGTGTCCCTGGTCGGTGAGGACGGTTAAGGGCACTGGCCTGCCGCTCAGTGGCATCAACCCGGAGTGCTCCCTGGCACCAGGCAGCCTCAAGGTAATGAGCCAGCTTTGTAAGGGATGAGTCAGCGGCTGCGTCAGATGCCGCTCCTTCTGGGAGGCCGCGTTCCCCTTCCTTGTTTGGAATTTCCTTAGTTTTCTTTTCTGTGTGAGTTATAGAATCAGTATGTCACATTCAATAATCATTTGGGATGTAGATTTACATTATATTGAATTTCTAAAATTCTGTTCTGAAAGATAAACTGTGAACTAAAAAAGGACACTATAAAAAAAAAGGATACTATAAAAAATCCAGAGATTTATTATCTTCTCTGTTCAGTTGTTCTACCAAATGGTATCTCTCTCCTGGGAATTTGGTTGTCTTCTATGTCTTTTAAATGTGTTTTATTTTTTAAAAAAATTAGTAGATATGTCTCTCAGATTTGTTCTTAGATGCCTGGAGTGTTTTTGTTATTCTCATAAACAAAAAGTTTGAAAGTTACCTTTTCTAGTACTTTAGGGCTGAATCACATGAGTACTATCGTTCTTTTCACGTGGATCTGTACCCATCGATTTGGGCAGACTTTTAATCGTTGTATTCACTTGACAATCTCGGTTAACATACATAGATAGTGTTGTCATCTGCAGATTGTTAGAGTTGTCCTTCTCCCCTTCAAATCCTTCACTCACTATTCCTCTTATCATGGCGAATCCCTTAGCTGAGGCTCTGTGCAGGAGTGAAGTTAGACCAGATCTGTTTCTGCCTTACTGGAATATCTGTAACTCCATCCGTAACATAAAGCCTTGCTTCATCATTATTTATAATAGAAGTAGAGCTGATTAATCAGGCAAAAGCTTTGCCTTCTCTCTGGAATGCTCTTCTTTCTTGGGGTCATGTTCTCTTCATAGTGTTTTCCCCTGATGTCCCGGTGTCACCCAGTAGGTCACACCCCCTCCCCTTCCATGAGTCTCTCTATGGTGACAGGTGGCACCATGTGTCCTCAGCACAGCTCTTTCTGGTTACCACATGTCTCCCTGCTGGACCATGGCTTTCCTGGGCAGAGCCATGCCCGCTTCCCACATTGTAGCCTACCTGTAAGGGCAGTGCTGTGCCGTAGTGGCCAGGCCAGCAGTCTCTTGCTTGGTATGCAATGGCTGTATTTTCATCCTAGTTTATTGTTTTTGTTATTATTTATGCCCACATACTCTGTCATTGCCGATCTTTTGATTTTATAACACACATTTTAAAATGCTATACATTTACTTTAAGAAAAAAACCTCTCTTTTCAGGGAACTTAACTTGTTTATTTCATAGTCATTTTACATCCAATTTCTCAAGGCCAATTTCTCCCAGGTGTTGAATTTGTTGGCCAGATTTCTTGATATTCGCTATCCCCATGGTATTCGACAATTCTTTTCCAGGCTGATTCTAAATTGGATTTTTAAAAAATTTCTACTTCTGCCCAGGATTCTGACCTTTTTATGGTTGTCTTTCTCTAGCTGCTGGTCTCAGGAAAAATCAGCTCATATGCGTAGGCTCTGCCCGTATTTCCCGTGTTGACCTTTCGAGCCAGGTGCCAGCCTGCCTGTGCACTGGGCATACTTCTTGGGGCACAGCTGCGTCTGCTCCTCCCTCGCCTCACTGGCGTGATGTTCAGGAAATGCCGTAGCTCGGTTTCGTGCTTGTGGCTATTTTGGGGCCACCATTCCTAACTGGGAGCTTGGCAGGGTGTGTGCCTCACACTGTGGGCCTATTTACTCTCTTTGCCAAAACGGGGGCACCTTGAGCTTTGCGCCTCTGCTGGAGGTTGAAATCCTGCCCAATACTCGGGGCTCCCCTTGCCTGGGTCAGTAGGAATGGGAACTTAAAATGGAGTTGTATCGTGTATTCCAAACTCCACCATCTGACAGTCCATAATGTAGATGCCAGAGATGTGGGCCCTTCAGTGACTGCCGGCCATGCAGTAGAGTATCAAGAGGTTCACCACTGGTAAGAAACTGGGCAACAGTTTTTGACTTTTATAACAGCATGACTCCTGCTTGAAGGTGCGGAATTAGCAATACCCTTGTGCAGTAAGGACAGAGGGAGGCTGCTGCTCAGTTAAAGAGAAATGTCCACATGACTGCTGCTCCAATTGTAGGTGTGGAGTCCCCACAACCATGGGGGATAATTTCCTGGACGAGCTCACAGAATTAAGGGGGAAATTCTATGTAAACACCACTGTGGAGCTACTATGTCTTCTCTCCATGATCATGGACAATGCTGTTTATCTGGCCATGATCTGTGACGGTAGCCATGGACTTCCGTCTACTGCAGAGGCTGAGCCAAGCCTTCTACATCCATGCTGTTTATAGGAGCTCCTGTGATTGCGTACTCTTGCATGGCTGAGCCCTGTTCTCCATCCTCCCAGAGGCAAGGCTGCAGTTTCAGGTCCTCTGGCGTTCGTGCCGATACCTCATGGCCGTTGGCCCTAATCACAAATTGCAGTTAGGTAGTCAGTGAGCAAAGCACCGGCAAACAAAGCCATTTGTGGGTGGCAAATGGTGTAAGGGCCTGGATCAGTCCCCAGCAGTTGCAGGCCAGTTTGGACCTCTTTGTGAGTGTGGTGATGTCCACAGTGCATTGAGCCCCAAGTGCCGCTTTATAGTTCTTGTTAGGGCTCAGATCTAGCATGGTCCCCAAAGTGCCAAGTGTTCAGAGGTGAGGCTTTTGGATGGGGATTGAGTGATGGGGATGCTGTACTCAGCAGTGGATTGATCTGCTGATGAGTTCATAGCTACATTTGCCATTACAAGGTAGAGCATGGTGTGGCACTGGGGTAGGCTGCTGCACGGTGTGTCTCCCTCCCTTACTCCTCCTTTCTCTCTGTGCTGCTGGCTGCCATGAGTTGTATAGCCGTCCATGCCATTTCCACCTTGTAGCCAGCCAATTCTGGACTGGACTACCTGAAATTGTGGGCCAAAATAAACATTTCTTCTTTAAGTCATAGGTGTTGGGCATTTTGTCCCAACCATGGGAAAGCTGGCCGATCCGATGCTCAACATCTCCAACATAGAACCTGGGCTACACACAGCCAGCACCTGCATGATGCGGAGGTACACCAGGCCTTGTACTGAATGATTTCATTGAATGGCCTCTCCTGCTTCCTGCGTAGCTCCTGGAGCTAAGCACCACCCCTCTCTGCTTTACAAGTGGAGAGACCAGGCTGCAGGTTGGTGCAACACTTACTCATGGCCAAGATTCTGGTGAAATGAAGAGATTGAAACCAAGGGTCTGACAGCAGCTGTCGTTCAAGACACCAATGCTTCACAGCCAGAGTGACTGTTCCCTAGAGGGCAGAAGTCAAGATTCACTAAAGACTGTCTGATGCACAGGGAAGGCCCTCACCCAAAGATTGAGGTATATCAATCAGATATACCCCCCAGATATCAACAAACCAAGTCCAAAAAGCATTGCATTATACAACACCACTGCCCTTCAGTGTGACCTGTTAAATATCCTTCACTAAGGAGAACCATGGGAAGTGCCATAATTTTTTATCTTGCTGTGAGGGGAGATTCTGCCTGCTGTGAGCCTGGACGGTGTGGGCATGTGCAAGGGTGGCGTGCCTGGCTTGGTCAACAGCATGGCATGAATGGGTAATGGGGGAAATAAAAATTGGAGGAAAAGAAAGACTTAAGTGATTGGCTGATACAAGCCCTGTCTACACATCGGAACTTCTCCACACTTGTTTTCATTCAGCACACGCCGGCCCCTCTTGAAGGCCCCTTCACCCTGCACTTCTGGGATTCTAACTCAGCTGGTTCCCCAGGCTGCTTCCTGAATGCAGAGTATTTTAAAGGCTTCTTTGTGGTTCCAAAAACTCTGAGTGAAGTCTGGGCAATAAGTTGCAGATTGCTTGGCTCCAGCTGCTTGGTGGCAGTGTTTGCATTTTACACGGAAGTCTTTCCTGCTTTTCTTTGGCTCTGAGCATTGCCTTTTGGCTATGTTCCTGCCTCTCACCGGAAAGCAGACAGGAACCTTAAGCCATGCTGCTCTGGTTGCCTTTCACCTCTGATTTAAAAATACTGGAATAATTTTACATTTGAAATTAGAACAGTGAGGTGGCTGGGGAGATAGCTCAGAGGCATAAGCACCTACCCTGCGAGCACAAGGACCTGAGTCCAAACCCCCAGTCCCACCCAGCATGCAGTCTCAGCCCCGAATGCAGATGCCCACTGTGTGGCCCTAGAACCGGGTGTGGTGGCGCATACCTGTAGTCCTGGCACTCGGGAGGTTGAGACAGTAGGATCTCTGTGAGTTAGAGACCAGCCCGAGAGCTACAAAAGTAAGCACAAGGCCAGTCTAAACTGCATAGTGAGACCCTGTCTCAAAAATAAATAAATAAATGAGTAGGGAAGGTGATCTCTCTGTCCCAAAATAAATGGGATAATTTTCATTTTAAAGAAATTAGTAGCAGGGTATAGGGGGTGTTTCTCCGCTTCCTCCGCCTCACACATTGCGCAGCATAGCTAGGGTCCCTGACCCTCACAGTGTCTGGAATGGAGCTGGAGCTGTCAGAGGAGAGGAAGTTACAGCGACCTGAAAGTCGGTCTCCTTGGAAGAGGCTTCATCAAGGCTGACAAGTGGCACTGAGAAGGAAGCTTCTGTTGGGAGCTGTGGAGGAACCAGCCAGTGGCCCAGAGACCCAAAGAGCGTGCGCCTCTGGCGGGATGAAGGTTTCAGAGAGCCCTCTGCTGCGCAGACAGATGCTGAGCCCCTTCCGCGGGTTGCTACTGCCCAGAAATGCCTGAACTGTGCTCCATGAGTGACAATGAAAGATGGTAACTTGGCTCTGGAAGCAAAAGTTTGAAACTTGGTGGGCACAGGGACACGCTGTCTGGTGGGGAGCAACCTGCCTGGCCTGGACTTGCAGGTGCTCACTCTGGTCTCTGCCTCCATCGTCCCTTGGTGTCCTCCCGGTGTCTTGTCTCACTTCTTATAAGAACACTGATTGTCTTAGATCAGGGCCATTCTAATTTCTTAGCCTTTGCTTAATTATATCTGTAAAACTGCCTATCCAGAAAGTTCTAAGTAGAGCTGTAGTCACTTTACATGGGTTTAAACAACATATCTTTGGGTGGCACATTTCACCCATGAACAGATTTCCCTGCAGTAGAGGACGCTCTGTCCTCTGAGTTGGTGGCAGGCAGTTCTGTCCCGTGGCCTCGTTGCTCTTGTGCCCACTTCCTAGATCTGATTATTCTCTTGACACTGAGCACCCTATAGACTTCAAATCCCCCTAGGAAGGAAATAGGTGCCAGCGATTTATTGAGGTTCTTTTTCAAACCAGTATCTCCCAGGAATGAAGACATTCTTGTGTGTGCATGGCACTTTGAAATGAGTCCACACTCACAAATGAATCCACACTCACGCAAACAGCCTGCTTGCCTGCTTGGCCACATTGCCATGGAAGTACACGGACCTTCTAAGGTGAGTCTGCGTATCACAGGACATCCATGGACCTCTGCCTGTCCAGGGAATGGGGGTCATTCTTGATTCCTACATCAGTGACCCTGGGTATGTCCTTGCTGGATACATTTTTTTAATACCTCCAGTTCACATTATAAAGCCTAAGTATTTAACTGGCATCTTATTGAATGGATTTCTGGCAAAAAGCAAATTCATTTCATCTTTGTTGGTGATTGCCGACTCAACAATCTCTTTTCCAAAAATGCTTTTTCTGAGCTAGGAAACCATTACCATTCAGAAGGTGAGGAAGGGCATTTGGGCTCAGCAGCCAGAATGGCTGGAACTTATCACACATGGCTAGAAGTGGTTTTTGAGGATACCAGATCTGGGTCCTGTTTGTATCCCACGCTTACTGCAGTCCTTCACAGGGAGAGCTCATTGAACAAAGCTAAACTGAAATGTCTCTTTCTTATGAGGCCCATCCAGGGGTAGCTGGGAGACCCCTGCTGGCTCTCAGAGGCTTGGTAAATTCCCCACAGCTCAGAGGCCCATGTGCTGCAGGAGGGAGGGGCTTTCTTTGCCCTGTTGCCTAAAAGGAAGTAAACATCCAGTATGTGCACCCATGTGTTTTCTCACCTAAGTAGGACATCAGTGTGCAAACATCTTTTCTTACTGAAAATGGGTGAGAATGAAAGAAAATAAAGGTCTCTCGTAGGCTTTGAAATCATACAGAATCCTTTTGCTTTCCCTCCAGTGCAGTGATTTGGGATGCTATAGAAGGCAAAGCCAGTAGTGCCGAAATGAAAGGAGAAAAATGCTACCCGCAGAGCCCATTTCTGAGTCCCCGAAAGAGCTGCGTCTGGGTTGCCACACACCATCGCTGCTTCTCAGGGGGCCTTTTTGGACTCTCACAAATAAGCACACATCTGAGAAGAATTAAAAAGTAGTTAACTTTGTTCAGTGAATAACAAATATGAAGATTTTTTTTTTTCTAAGTAGCAAGGCATACACTGATGAGATGTGTGAATTTAAAGGAAGTTCACTGTGCTAGAGTCAGCCTTCCAGGCAGTTATTTTGGGATCCCACACATTGCTGGCTGTTTAGAACAGTGGTGGAGGTTTGGAGTTCTCCCTGCTGTTAGGCCCTGGCCAGAGGGGGCTGGAAGTCATCCCGGCTCTGCAGCAAGCTGGGGTCCCTCCAGGACCCTTGTGTAGCCCTTCCCTGCCCCGCGCTTGCTGGACTAGACAGCTCGCTTGGCATTTCTGAAGCAGTCCCTCCACTGCCTCCTCATTGTTGTCTGTGCTTTTCTTAAGGTCTGGTGATGAAGGTTCGCTTCTTAATCAGAAAGTTAGCAGGCCCTGCTATCCTCCGGTCTGCTCTTTCGTAGCCACTGCCCCGCGTCCATGAGCATTGTAGCCCTGGAGGTCTTTCTGTTTGTTTGCCATTCTGTTTCTGGCTTATCATTTGGCTTCACTAGAGGACAAATTTACTATAAGTCGTATCTACCATTACATAAGGGTTTTACTAGGTGGATGGATCGGAGGGGTAGAATGCATGCCGGTGAGGAGTAGGATCGGCGTGAAGGGCGAAGGCCAGAAGCTCACCGCAGAGCGGGGTGTAAATCCTGGTCAGAAAGCCCAAGGACTGCATTAGAAGGCTGAACAATCCATGCTGGAAGTCCAAAGGAGCTGGAAGTGATGGCGAAGACCCGAGCTCCTCTGAAGAACAAAAAGCACCAATGGCGTCTCTCCCTTGTTATTCCCCACGGGTGACAGCCTACTGATTGGAGCCGTTCACGGAAGGGCGGGGTTTTCTTCCTTGGTTTGCGGGTCTACCTGTCAGTCATTTATAGACACACCCAGAAGCACGCTGTACTAATTGGCAAGGTGATTCTTATTCCAGTCAAGTGGACATCATAATTGACAATCACGCTGATACAAAACAAATATCACCTCTACAGATAAAGGTGGAAACAACAGAGTGAGGCTGTAAATGCCGTGTCTGTTCACTTGTCTCCTCTCCTGCAACAATGATGGAAAATACTCCCAAGTTCGTGGTTCTACCAGTCACTACCCAATGCTTTTCCACACATGACTTATTTTCTTGTACCGGCTCACAAAATGAGGACTGCTGCTGCTACAGTTCTGCTGCTGAGAAGGCCTAAGTCCAGAGAAGTCAAAGTGTTGGAAAGTTTCACAGCTAGGAGACAAGCAGAACCTGAGCTTGGCATTCGTACCCCATCACATGTCTTCTCTGTATGCCCAGATTGTCATCTGTCCCATGGGGTGCTCCCCTCTGTCCTGCCTGGGTAAGTGACATAGTGCTGTGTGATAGGAAGGGGGCAGAGTTGGAAATTCAGGATTGTTCTCCGTGAACTGCATTGGGTTTAGATGTTATTCAGAAGATGTTTCTTCAGAGATACCAGAAAGTTCAGTAATATTATATTCTGAATTGCCAGCTGGTATTCTCATTTGGAGGCATTTTCACTCTGCAGATGACTGTATGAAAGAAATAGGAGTTATTTGATCAAAGGAGCAACAGTCTGTGTGTGTGTGTGTGTGTGTGTGCATGCACGTGTGTGCCTGTGCACATGTGTGTTTCAAGCATTATGCTTGGGAATTATTACTTTTGTACTCAAAGGGAAATTTAATTTTGTTAGCAGGTTCCGTAGCATTCTGCCTGTTTGCCGTGGGCCTGTCCCAGCTCCCATATGCGCGCCACGGGCCATTCTTCTCTCGAGGAAATGTCCAGCAGACCTCACCTGGGGCCAGGCCATCCTTCCCAGCTTCTCCCTGTGTTGTGCTTGTATTATGTGTGCTGTCTGTGCCTCATGTGAACCTTTGTGGCGTCACGTGCTGTCACAAAAACACCATCTTAAGAGCTGAAATTTTACACGGAAGAGATACATGCCCTGGGCTTCCAGAACCTCTGTCTGTGGAGTAGGTGTTCATTCTGGCCACGATTGACTTTAAGGAGATTGTGCTGGCTGTGGGATTCTCGCAGCCACTCTGGTGCTGGGCGACGGACTCTGTGGTCCTGTCCTGGGGGACCTGGGAAGGTGCTGGTGGACAGGCACCCCGTGTCCAGCGGGCTGGATCTGTCTGCATGGGCCTTACGTGTGTGCGAGAGGAGCTGCCGGAGGGAAGAGGAGTGAATGCTAGACTCTGGGCTAGAGCAGCAAGTGCTCAGGAAAAAATAAATCCCAAGTTTAAATTATTTCCTATTAAGAGTTGCTAAGCAACACTTCACTTAGCTTCCCCAGCTTTCTGTATTTCAAATTTCCTTTTCTCAGCGGCTACTAATATCATTGTCACCTAACTCATATAGGAAGAAGGAGAGAACACCTCAAACCCAATAAAGATATTGTTACAGCAGGCTTTGCCACGGCATGTAAACATCAGGAAGGAAGTTCGGGACTGTGTGGTATATAATCGATGTGACGTTTTCTCTCCATGTACCCTTTCAGGGCTTAGGATGCTTCTCCTCTGAGCTCTGAGGTGGTTTGTAGCTTCAATTCGGATGTTAGCAGGAATGAGGTTTTGCACAACTCACGGTGTTTGCATTTTCAGTAGCATCATCCGCTTCCTAAGGCTGGGGCTTTGCATCAGCATGCTTACAAGGGTTGCATCCCCAAGCTGCAGCCCATGGAAAGCGCATGGGCCGAGAGAGAGGCAGGCGTGTCACATGCCTGGAGAAGGTGCAGGAGAAGCAGTGAGATGGAGAGGCCTCTCTCTCTCCTAAAGGAAAGAGTTTTGAAGACTACACAGGCCGACCATCATCTGTATTCATCATTTATATTTTCTGCAAGGTCGTGTGCCTCCTAGTGTGGGTTATCAGCAGAGAAAGACCTCTAAGGTCTCAGAATAGTGGGCTTCCATCCATCACTTACTTTTTAGAGGTCTTGGGCCTTGTCTTAATTCATTTGTCCTGCTATAACAAAATACCACATCCCAGGTAATTTAGAAATCACAGACACTTATTGTGTACAATTTTGGAGGATGGAAAGTCCACAATCAAGGTGCTTCTAGATTCTTTGCCCAGTGAGCACTGCTGTCTCTTTCCAAGATGGGACCACCTTCTGTTCTTCATGGGTTGGAAGGTGAAAGGGCCAGAGGGCAGGGATGCAATCTTCTCAGAGGACAGAGGGGATCGAGGAACTGGCACCTCTCTGAAGGCTTTTTTTTTTTTTCATGACTGTCAGCCCCCCGCCCCTCATGAGATGCTAGTTTCTAGGGCCAGTTCATATGCTGAAGGCCCCATCTATTCATGCTGTTGTGTTGGAGATTAAGCTGCAGCTTGACGTCTGGAGGGGGCACAGGCAGTCAAATCATAGCAGCTTTGAGAGAGAGTTAGCAGCCTTTGGAAGTTGTTGGCGCTGCACAAATGAGCATGGAGACCTCAGTGTTTTCTGTGAGCCCACCCAGACCTCCCAGCTGAGTTCCAGGCTGCCTGTCATGGGCTGCCCCTTGTTTAATGCATGCTGACATCATGCCTTTTCTTATTTCTGCAAAGACTGTGACCACACACAGGACAGTGGAAAGATGACCAAACTTAGGAGAAAAGAGTTTCACCTGGGAAGGAGCTGGGACTTGGAGCTAACGTGCTGTTTTGTTGTCTTTGTGGTTTAAGACTGTACCAAAGTCGTAGGTACCACAACGTGGATGGCTTGGAACCACAGACATTGCCTCACCTTTCTGGAGGCTGGTGCCCTGATAACAAGGTGCAGGGCCATGGCCCCTGATGTCATAAGCTAACCTGTCCACACCTCTGCATATCTTTTTGTGGTTTCCCTGGTACCCTTCACTCACAGCTACGTCACCCTAGGCTCTGTCTCTGCTGTCAGGTTCTTCCTGTGTGTCTCTGTCTTCTGTCCCTATCAGAAGCTTACCAGTCACCCTGTACCACTGCCACCTTAAGTCTACAGGCACCTCATTTCTACGTCAGGCCCGTTCTGAGGTGCTAAGGGTGAGGGCTTCAGCGTGTCTTGTGCCGCAGAGGGTGCATAGTTCAGATGATCACAAGCACTGCACCAAGGAGGGGAATTATCTGATCTGAGGGGTGGAAATCTTTTTTTTCCATAATTTTATTGAGAAACAAATAGCAATGAGACAGTTTTAAACCAAACTGGTAGGACAGTT
>NDGM010984851.1:0-22332 GCA_002564305.1 Octomys mimax | reverse complement strand
TGCTCTTGCCAGGGATGTGCTTATTCCACTGAGCCATCTTCCCAGTCCCCTAAGAGGCGCGTTATTGATTAAGTAACTGGTACTAATGCAGTGACCCACCACGGTCATCACCTGGAGACCCACTAGCCTCTCAACCAAACCCAGCTTTGGAAGTCAGAAAAACTGCAAATAAAATAGATGCAATCCAGGAAAGTAAGAATTCATATGTTCCTTGGGTCTGAGACATTACCTCTTTTAGGATCATACTGAAACTTGGCATGGTTCTGCACTCCTGGAATCCCAGAACTCTGGGAGGCCGAGGCAGGCGGATCATAAGTTCTGGTCCCATATGGACAGCTTGGTGACTCAGTGAGGCTCACCTCAAAAGAAAAAAATAAAGACAAGTGAGGCCCGCTCAGGGTGAGTGCCACAGGCTCAGCCTTGATACCATACACGCACACACACAAAATTGTTTTGAAAACTGAAGGAACCTTTGAGAGAACCTGGGAGGTGTATGAAGAGAAAAGACAGCTTACCACTATTAACTTAAACTCAGGTGGGTCAGATTGTCTTCTAAGGGCTGATTCTGACTGGCTGTGTCCCAGGGACTGTAGGGGGAGGAAAAAATCCCCCCACATAGCCTCATGATTTCCAGCGTGGCATTGGAAGCATCCCTACCTGCTTAGAGAGTCTCTGTTTAGCTCCTGAGGTCACCCCAGAGACTTCTTCCTTCTCAAACCTAAATATTTGAACGTCTTTATCTGAGTCTCCAGTTCTACTCATCTTCTAAGCCTTTGACCTCAGCCCTGGCCTCAGCATGTCCAAGGAAGCCTTTTGACCCTGAACCCTGACTCCTGCATGCACCTCTCCTCTGGACCATCCTAGCCCTAGGAAACTGGACGGACAAAAAAGCAGAATGGGTGGGCGTTGTCCGGAAAAAGCTGTGCAATGCAAACCACAGGTGTAAACCTCACACCAAGAGGCCTGGGACTGTGGTCACCACCTGCCATGCTCCTCCTGTTTCTCTTCTGTTAAACAACTGCTCTCAGCAAACAGTGAATGGAGCCTTTCCATCAGCAGAATGAGCTCCTCTTTGCTCCTCCGGTGCACCCTGGTGGGGCTCCGTGCTCTCGGCTCAGCTTTCCATGCATGATGGCTTCTTGCTCACAGTCAAGTCCAAGGCTCTTCTTCTCTGACGGTCCTACAGAACAGGACTGTGGCTTGATAAGTCAGTTCTGGGCCCTTGCTGACCCGGAAATGTTTGGATTATTTCCAAAGTGCTTTTCATACAAGGCCTCCTGGGGAGGAGGCATCAGTGTGGTGTCACCCTGGTGTGGAGGACAGGATCAGCCCTTGGGAGCCCTGCAGAGGAGACCTTTGGTCATGGCCAGCAGCCACTTATGAAGTCAGTATTATGTTCCCAACCCGTGAACCACTAAAGCTGTGCCTCTTGGAGGACTACTAGTAGGACACAAGCAGTGGCAGTGCTGGGGTTGTACTCAGGCTTGTTGGGGCCCTGTCTCAGCCCATCTTCCGTGTGAGAAGATAGGAAGAGGGCGGCTCAGGGACCCTGCCCTGCAGGTCTGCTGAGGTTTTATCTGCTCTTCCAATCACTCAGCTGCCTCTGACCATGTTCACGAGTTCCTGAGCTCCTTACTCCGTATTTTTCCCATGTTCTAGAACTAGAGAGAATGTAGGTGAAAAGGTCTTTGAAAATCTTGTCTCCTCTTGGTGGAATCGCCAAGCCAGCTAGAGGTGACCATGTTCTCCTCCTCTCTTTTAGGAGTAGGTCCCCTCCACAAAGCCTGTGGGAAGGGCCCAGAAGGGTCTGAATGCTCAACATCAGGCTACTCGTGAGGAGAAACCCTCCTGGTCCCTGAGGACATGGGAGAGAGTTAGATTACAGATCTGTGGTGAAACTGGGGTGTGTCTTGCTGGGCCTCCGGGAGGCAGCTGTCCAATTCCATGTTCTGTCTCTGGAAAGCCCCATTTTGAATAATTTGCTTTGCTCATCTTCCTTACCTCAGATGAAGCTGCGGGGGCTCAGTGAGAGCACTGGGCTGGGACTTTGGAGCCCTAAAGTTTAGAACCAGCACCAGCCAGGTGTGTGACCCGAGGCAGCTCCTTCAGCTCACTGCACTGCGTCATCTTTATTTTGAGCTCATCTGAGTCTTAGAGTCTATAATCCAATCTTGCAGCGGCCTCAGATTGCCAAACTGAACCCTGGCCCAGAAGCAATGGTGTGTGGCTGTCGGGAAGGACGGTCCTGTGTCAGGAAAAAGCAGCTCTGGGCCCTGGGCATCTGGAGTCTGGGTCCAGTCTCTCTGGCTCGGCTCCAAACTGTGGCCTCCTCGCTGGCTCCCTGACACCAGGCCCGTTACTGTTCAGAACACGGTGCATCTTTAGCACTTCTCAGCTGGCACAGCTCAAGGGCAAAAGGGACGCAGTGCCACTCAAGCATGGCATTCTCATAGGCAGACTTCGAGCCAGACTGCCTTGGCTCAGATCTCTGTGTGACTGCTCCTCGGCCTAATTATTTCCTAGTCCGTCTCCACACCTTTTCTTCATTTCTTTTTCTTCATCATTAAACCTGTCCTCTCAGAGCTGCTCAGAGAAGTAAATGAGTGCTTGCACGAGAGACGCTTCCCGCGGCGCCATCCTGCAGAGCCCTGACGTCACCGCCCGTGCTTGGCACCGCCATGGCTGTATTTGTCACCCCCTTGGGCCAGGAGTCTTGGAAGGTTGAAAGTAGGTCTTGTTCTCTGTCACTTCATAAATGTTTGTTGGGTCCAATTATCAAATATTTACAATGCTCCTACTGTATGCAAAGCCCCCTGCTAGATCCTTGGTAAAAGTATCCAACCTTTTCCCAATTTGCTTAGGAAAAGCTTCTAGTAGTGTGCATAGAGGCAATTCCTCTTTATTCTACTCCTCAGTTCCTCTTTCCTTCCTTCCTTTCTTGCTTTTTTGTGACCTTTGCATAGAAAAAAAAATGGAGAGAGAAACACTCCTCATATAAACTTAATAATGTAATCAGACAAGTTCCCAAGGAGGAGAGTGGATTAACAGTATTCACCTGGGAAGTTTAGGGTCTTCTTTAGAGGAGAAACCTCTTTTCTAACTCTGAATTTAGACAAAAGCATATTGCCTGTTTGTAATAGGTTTCCTATGTCAGAGAGAGACAGAGACAGAGACAGAGACAGAGACAGAGAGCAAGACTCATTCTCTTACCCTCTGGTTCACAACCTGAAAACCCCAGAGCCCTCCAGACATGAGTCAGGCTGGTGCGGTAATGGGGACTCAGGAATGAGCATGACATCCTTTCTGCCCTGGAGGAGGTCACACTCTTGTGGGACAGAATACGTAAACCGATACATAATATAGTGTGATAAGCATTTGTCAGAAGCATGAATAAGCTTCTCTGGCAGCAGAGAATAAGGAAGAGAGAAGTAGGATCCTATCTTAGCTACAAATAACACTACTGCACAGTACCTAGGAAATTCGTAAGGTAGGTTTAGTCGAATTTGAAATATTAATATTTTCCAGTCCTGGATCAGTCT
This sequence comes from Octomys mimax, assembly GCA_002564305.1. NCBI lineage: Eukaryota > Metazoa > Chordata > Mammalia > Rodentia > Octodontidae > Octomys > Octomys mimax. The sequence continues at coordinate 18,793 of NDGM010984851.1, read as the reverse complement.
GTGTACAGGGGAGCGTTCCCCCTAAGTCAGCACACTGTGGAGCTCTCTCCAGGTGGGCGAGGGCGCTAGGAGAGTGCAGGTGACTGCTGGCGAGGGTGCTGAGAACAGGGCAAGCTGGCACTTCCGTGGATCCCTGCTTTAAGGGACAGGCAGGCTGTCACAAGAGGAAGTGGAAACTAGTGCTGCAGAAAGCAAAGTGAAAGCAAACATCCGGGGCACAAGAGTGTGGCTTGTTGCTGGAATAAAGTCACCAGAAGACTCCTGCAAAGAAAGAGGCAGGAGGAAGGAAGTGGTGGGGATGGGATGCGAAGACGCGCGGGATGCGCAGCCAGAGGGCTCTGCGTACCCAGCTCCTAGGCTGGGGCTTTATTTTATGTGCAGGGAGGCGTCACTGGTATTTGCTCAGCAGGGGACAGCATGGCAGTGCTCTGGGTCCACAGTGCTCTGTGTCTAAGATTGGGTGATCTTGCTCTGGGGCAGTGACAGCAAACAGCAGCAGACTGGGAATCAGAGGACACGGGAGAGACGAAAGGATCCCCGGCCCAGCATCTGTTTCTGTTACTTTCCAAGCTTTAGCTGTCTGACCTGTGCTGTATCCCAATGTGACCCTCCCTAAGAACAATAGCAGAGGGGCTGGGGAGATAGCTCAGCAGCCTAAGAACCTGCCTGGGAAGCATAAGGACCTGGGTGTGACCCCCCACGCAATTCGGACTGCTGAAACGGCGTGGTGGCGCACACCTATAATGCCTATAATCCCAGCACTGGAGAGGCTGAGACGGAGGATCACGAGGAGTCGGAGCTTCATAGCAAGACCCTGTACCAAATAAATAAATAAATAGAACAGCAGCAGCAAAGGTGATCATATGCCAGCTGCTACTCTGCAGCAGCAGTGTGGCCAGCCAGTTCCTTGTAAGGCGTGTGTGTGTAGCACCTGAGAATCCTCAAAGAGTTCACCGTAAATGCACCCATCGCCCACCAGTTCACCATCAAATCCACACAAAGGGAACCAGAGACAGGCACCTGTGCGCGGAGCTCAGCACAAGTGCCATGTGCAGCGTTCCTTGTAGTAGCCAGAATGTGACCTCCTGACCGCCCATCTGGCGCTGTGGGTGGCAACCAAAAAGCTCATATCTATGCAACGCGCCACTCTTGAGCAACAAGAAGCAAGCAAGAAGGCTGTCCTACTCAGGATGGAGGAGCATGGGATGAGCGGGGAGAGGCTAGTGCGATTCTATGCAGAAGAAATACCCTAAAGGATCGAATATGCTTCGCTTATTGTTCGGGGTAGAAGCAGAGGGCAGGGAACACTAGAGGGGCACGGGGGACCTAGGGGCACAGCAGCTAAAGGAGAAAAGTGGCCCTGGCCCATGCACACACAAGGCCTGCTACATGCCTGCGCCTCAGAGAACTTCTCAGCCATGAAGGAGGCGAGCACCAGCCTAGCAGGAAGGCAGCTGGATCTTGGGACCGCAACACTGAGTGAAGTAGACGTGGCTTCTCTGCCAGGAGAGACTCAAAATATAAAAAACGTAAGGAGTAAAATAAAAGAAAGTAGACAGCAGAGGTGGACTGGAGATGGAAGGTTCTGGGGGGTGGAGCAGGGGAGTGGCCGTGTGCCCGGCGGGGTGCCTACAGGACCGCAGGGACAGATGGGGTCACTATGGGCCGCAAGGGAGACGCCCGAGAGCCAAGCATCACAGAGGAAGAATACTTCTCCACTGATTTACAGCGAGGGCGGCACAGGGAGCGAGGCTGCTAAGCTCGGGGAAGAGGTGAGGTGGGCGGCATGCAGGACAAGCCTCCAGGGGCCTGGCAGCACCCTGCAGCAGCCCCAGGTGAGGCCCCAGGCTGGCTCTACCCTTGTGAATGGGAACCTGGATCTGCCCGTCTTGCACAAACACAGAGCTGGTCGGATTTGGGCAACGGAGGAGTGGGCGGAGTGGTGGGCTAGGAGAGGCCCTGAAAGGCTGCCCCCCCATCCCTGTCTGGAGAAAGAACAGAAGCGATGCTCCGGCTGGGCTGCCCAGGAAGACAGAACAGGTCTCCCCGCCCTTGGACACGCCAAGCACACGCAGCTCCAGTGTCCTCAGACTTGTCCTTGAGGATGTAAGCCCAGTCCAGCAGCCTGGCCTAGTGGGGAGGTTAAGTAAACAGGGCTGCCTGCACAGCTGGGCCCCGCCCCAGCCAGGCTCCGGGGCGCTGAGGTCCGCTGGTGCCTGCGCCTTCCTGTGTAAACCTGCGGGGACAGCTTGCTCCGGGGCAGGACTGGAACTTGGAGGAGCTGGAGCTAGTCCTGAGCTTTGTTTGCATCCCTTCCATCCTGAGCCCGTAGGGAGTGGGTTTCGAATCACAGGTGAGGGAGGACTCCCCGCTCTTTGTCTTTTGCTCTAAAACACTGGTAAACCTCGGGGTTGTCCCCAGCCTTGGGAGAAGCAGGACAGGGGACTTCCGGGGGATTTTTCCGCTTTCCACTTGGCCACAGATACTTTGTAGCACTGATGTGCCCTTGCACAGTAGAACCTTATTATTAATAAATGTACATTTCACAAAGCAAACAAGGCGGCGTGGCCAATAGCCCTGGGCACTATGTGTACACAAGGCAACTCTCCGCCCTCTCCCATCAAGGACTGCTGTTTCCCTGTGCACTGGTGAAAAAAAAAAAAAGTGAACATTCCCAGTTTTCCTGTTTTGGCCGTGTATACAAGGGGCAATTTGCGGTCGCCAAGTCAGGATGCCTTGTCCCCGAGGGCTGGGTAGCGAGTGAATGGGGCAGTGAGCTTGGTGGGAGGACAGTATTGAGTCTGGAAGTGTCCAGGGGAAAGCTCGTCCTGAATGTCCCTTGGTTCGATGGCATCCAGCCTTGGAGCCACTGTCTCCAGGATCCTGGAAAAGCTTGTGTGTGTCTGCCGTGGTAATTAGGTGTTTAGCCTAGAAGAGGCCAGGAGAGACCTTCAGTGGCACACAGCTGACCCTGCCAACTTTGTAGCGGTCCTAAGAGCTCACCCCTCCAACACCTTATTGGGTGTGTGTGACGGGACTCATGCACTGAGAGAGTATGACAGGAGGGGCTGAGCCTGCAGGAGACCACAGTGCGTGTGAGGGAGGGCGCTGGCTAGATGGGATGCTTTGCCTTGTAATGACGGTAAAAGTGGCGAGTGGTGGCTTCCAACTCCCCACAGGCTTTTAGATCTGCCCCACCCCCATCCCCAGGAAGTTGAGTTTATCTCTGAATCCAAACAGTTTGATCTAACTCTATAAGAAGGCATAACAAGGAGGCCACGAGGCTTCCTGTCCAAAATGTATGCCTGTAGGCCATACTGCCTGTCTTTTAGCAGGACCTCAAGCTCTGAAGGCTAATCCTCCACAGGGCCTAGCATGTCCTTTTGCTGACTAAATGCAAGAAGCTGCCCATCTGCGTCCGTTCCCTGAACCAGGGCCTGGAGTGGTAGATGCAGATCAATGCTGTAGGTTTCCTACACATCTTGCGGACTGGACACTTGGGAGTGGGCATTGTCAATGATGTTGAACTAGGTTGGACCCAGCTTGGGAATTAAACCAGAGCAAGAAGTTCACATAGGAGCATAGAATCTGTGACCATTGGAGGAAGGAAGGACCAAGCCACAGTCACAAGTCCCTCCTCATCACAGGACTTGGCCCCCATGGCTGGGAGAATAATTTGTTAGGGCCCAGCCTTGTAAGTTGGTTTGGCCGAAGTTTTGCAGTAGCTCTGTGGTTGCAGTTGCTCGGGTTAGCGTGTCAGTGGTCTTCAATTTTCTTGCTCATTTGTTGAGAAAGCATTCATGTGGATCTCAGGCATTCTGGTAAGTCATGGTGGAAAAAATAGAAATGGAGCTAACTTTTTTTAAACAAGAAGGAGAGAGAGGATAAATAAGAAAACAGGTGATTTGAAAGACAGTGTCTTCGTTACTTTTGTTGTTCCTGGGACAGACTATCCCAGAGCCACAGGTTAAAGGAGGAGAGCTTTATTTCGGTCACAGCTTTAGAGGACTGGATCCTGGGTTGGCTCATTCCAAAGGAGGAAGGCTGTGCTGGAGGAGCCTGGCGGAGCAACACTGCTCACACCATGGGGGCCAGAAGCAGGGAGCTGAGGGAGGCGCCGGGGAGGGAGAGGAGCCCTGCTAGGATGCACTCCCGCTACCCTCCTCCTAACAGCAGGTGCACTCTGCAGCTGGACAGAGTCATTCAGGATGAGTGTACCAATCATTCTGTATCCAAATCCTAAGAGCTAGAAAGAGATTACAGCAGAAGGAAAGTTGGACAAGAGACGCGGGAGGCCTGTCAAGATGGGAGGGGGAGGGCTGCTCCAGGAAGGGAACGAGAAGCCACAAGGGCTTTGAAATGGTATATCTGAGAAAGAGGCCTGAGGGCAGCAAGTGGAGTGTGGTAGGGACCAGATCTGTTAGGTCCTAAAGGCTAGGAGAAGCATTTGGGCTACATTAAAACAAATAAGAAACCACTCTATTTTTTTAAAGATGGAGAGGTGAAGTGTTTCCCCTTTTGTTAATGTTCTTTCATCCTTTGGTGTATACATCAAATTGGGTTGGGGACAAAAAGAAGAAGTGAGAGAAATATTGAAGCAGTGGGACTTCCGGACAGTGAACTTCATTTGAGATGTGAAATCAGAAGTGTGAAGTGAATCTACCACCAAAGGCAGGCAGGTTTGCAGCGATCTGGGTCAGCGGTCGTACCCGAGGGGCGTGGCCTCCCAAGGGCTTGACCTGGAGCCAGAGACAGTTGCCAGGGGCTGCAGTGATGACCAAGAGCCCTCGCACCCTTGCTCTCTGATGACTTCAGGAAGCCACTTTTGAACTGGACGCAGGGCCCTTCTGGCATCCACAGAAGGATGGCGCGTGGCTGAGCTGCAGCTGCCTGCCCAGGGAATGTAAGATCCTGGCTGGTCTCACACCCAAGAGCCCTACCCGGGAGGCTTTGTCCCTGCCGACCCCCAGGAGCCAGCTCTCTCTCTCATTTCAAGGGTCCCTCCTCTGCCCAAGACGCCACCACTGCCCCAGCCTCACTGGTGAAGAAGGGACCAGCGATCTTCACTGACGCTGAAGCTTTGGGCAGAGGGCTGGAGTGACAACAGCATCAGTGAGCACTAGGCTCAGGGCTCGCCGTCTCTGTGCTGCAGACAGGAAAGCCAAGGACTTGGGGAAAGCAAATGCTTTTTCTAAGATTAGCAAGCTAACGAGTACAGAAGGCAGGGTAGAAACAATGGGACTGCGGAGGCTGTGGTTTTGTGTTTGGCTGTCCTGGGTACTGAGCTCAGGGCTCGCGCTAAACTATATCCTCTGGACCTTGATTAAGCTTCCCAGTACAGTTTAGGTACATGCGATGCTTGAGTTCTTCACAGGGGTTTTGTGTCTGTCCATGATCTACCTTGACGGCTCTTCCTCCTCCCATCCCTGCCCTGCCCTTTAACCCTGCTCTCTTTCTTTACAAAGCGTGGCTCCCATTTTCTCTTTCTTTTCTCATTTTTAAAATTTTCCCTTCCTTCCCTCCTTACCCAGCCCCCTTTTCTTTTGAACAATTTCTTCTCATTTCACCATGTCTCTTACACAGTTTGGTTCTTATTTATGCTTTCAGTTTCTCACACCAGGGAGACAATGAGATATTTACACATGGATGTCCTATTTCTTTCATTTGGGAGTATGATCTCAATGTCCATCTATTTAATAATAAAAGTCTCAAATTGATCCTTCTTTAGGGCAGAGTAGCACTCTATTATATATTTAAAAATCTCTTCTATCCATTCATCAGGTCATTTAAGAGATGCAAATCAACACAACACTGAGATTCCATCTCACCCCAGAAAAAATGGCTATTATCAAAAAGTCAACGAATAACAAATGCTGGTGGGGCTGTGGGGAGAAAGGAGCCCTCCTCCACTGTTTAGCTTAATAGCTAAATCTTGGAAACAGTCCAAGTGCCCAGATCTTTTTAAATTTTATAAAATTTTGAGACAAGGTCACACTAAGTTACCAAGTTGCCCAGGAGAAGGGCAGATCTTCCTCCCTCAGCTCCCAGAGTGCCAGGAGAAGGTGGGGTCCCCCAAGATTCTAATAGAGAGCAGTGGTCATCCTCAGATGAAGTTGTGTGCATGCAACACTGTTCTACAAATTTTACTTAGAAAATACAGGGATTTCCTCGCTGTTTATATTGAGACTGGTTTCCACTCTCCAGTGTTCTCAAAATGAGCCACCAGTTCATTCAGGGTGATCAGGGAACTCATGGGGTGTATCCACATCTCCTGCTTCTGAGCATGACCAGCTTCAAGTGAACACCGTACGAGTTGCTGGCTGTCTTGCAGCCTGGTGACCTGCCCTAGTAGACTCTCCTCTGAGGTCAGGTGCACTGTGACCTATGACCAAGCCTAAAAGCGCCATGGCCTTAAGGACTGACAATGACCCAATGTTTCCCACTATGAAATTATGAATGCAGATTTGATCTTTATAAGAAATTCCAGATGACTAAGGTCAATGAGAAAAATCTGAGTCTCGAGGCCCTGGCATCTCAACTGTCTAGGCCAGTTGTGGATTTACCGATGATAAGGTCATGATAATGACCTATTTTTGGGTGATGTGCCCAAGCTTTTTCTGTAACTGAAGGTTCTATGGACCCTTACATGTTCTCTGCATAACCAGCACCCAGGGGTGCCCTGAGCATTGAAGGGATTTGAGAGGTCAGACCTGGGGAACTAACATTTTTAAATAAAGTTCTGGGTGGGTTGCTTCTTGTATAAAGTCTTCGAAGCACTGAATAATGTACTTTAATTGCTTGATTCCTCTCCTCTCCTTTCTAAGTTGAGATGAAAATAATTAAATGAACTCCTAAAGCTTAGCTGTCACCACCATAATAAAACCCATTCACTGATTGAAGGCTTACCCTGTGCCCATTAGTGTTTCATGTTAATATTTCCAGAATAATGGTTCTTAGGCAGAGACTGCCAGGCCAAGTAGAAAGATAAAGAAGTTGAGACAGAGGGAGTGCAAGGTCACATACTGTTACCAAGAAGCACCAGGAAGATGTGGACTGATTCTAGAGGGTAAGGCGGGTCATTCTGTGGAGACAGAGGACTGGATAGAAATCACAGCTCTACTTCTTGTCTGCTTGGAACGTGAGGTCAGCAGTGCCTGCTTTGCACAGTTATTGTTACAAATGATGAGACAGCATGCAGAGAGCACCCCGTGTGTGCCTGCGAGGCAGTGGCCTGGCGCGAAGGCAGCTCTGCTGAAGAAGCGGGTAGCTGCAGAGAGGAAGCAGCGCCCCAGCTTTTTTCTGGCCACTGGACACCCAGGCTCAAGTGCGGCTCCCCGCAGCACGCTGCTCGCTGTGGTGAGGCCCACAGACATAGCTCTACCGCTTCCTCCTGTTCTCAGACGCGATCCGGCCTGGCGCTCCCTGAGGCACTCTTAATAACATAATCTGAAAAGTGGCATCAATAGTTCTGTTCTCTTTCTGTCCTTTCCGAGCAAGTTCGAATGAAGTCAGGCTATATCCCTGTGGCTCTAAGCGCTGATGTTTGCAAAGGGCTGAGCTCCCGGGGGCAAGCTGGAAAACAAACCCAGCCGGAGGATCCCAGTGACCCAGCGGCCCAGCCCTGCCATAATAACCTGTTTGGGGATGACATGGCATTTGGCTTAATGGTTCCGATTGTGACACAGGATGATTCAGGGCTTCTCATGCAAACACTGCAGCCTCAGAAAACGACCTTCTCCGAGGTCATTGAGGTGAGGCAGGCAAACAGGGAGGAGCACCGGACACTGAGCAAAGTGGCTTTGTTTTGACACCGCTTGTGTGGACAAATGTCCCTCTGCTCACACGCAGTGAGCATTGGCTGTGGGGCTGCCAGCACAGTGACTCAAGTGAGACAGAAATGAAGGGCACATGCTGAAACCCCCTGGCAAGCCTCCCTCGGAACAGGGCAGCCAGAGATTTCTTGCCATTCACATTTTCTCTCTTTTTGATCTTTTGGAGACAGGGCCTCACTATGCCCAGCTCAGGCTGGCCTTGAGCTCACTCTGTAGCCCAGGCTGGCCTCGACCTCGCAGCGATCCTCCTGCCTGGGCCTCAGCTGGGACTCCCGGCGTGCACTGCCGTGCAGGGTTGCCTTTCACGTCTTTACTCGCTCTTCTCCTTTGGGCCATTTTAAAGGTGGTCACGTCGGGCATTTCCCAAGCATGCTGTGTACCCTGCGTGCGCAGCTCCAGGTTTATGGAGGCTGGACCTGGGCGGGTGTCTCTCATCTTTCCCAGTCTGCATTCTCCGGCTCTGTAAAAAGGGGCGTGGCCTACAGCGGTGACCCCCCCCAAGTTATGCAAATGTGGCTTCAGAGGGCGTGTTTAGCACTGGATTTTATTTGAAAACGCGCACATAAAGGAAAAGCTCCAGGGGCCGGGGAGATGGCTCAGTAGAATAACAACTTCCCTGGCAAGTACGAGGGCCTGAGTTCAATCTCTGGTAAAAAAGAAAAGAAAAGAAAAGAAAAGAAAAGAAAAGAAAGAAAAGCGCCTTCAAAAACCAGAGAAAATTAACTTTGACAAAAATCCTCTTAGCCCATGAGAGGAAAAAAACAAAAGCATAGACTCTCAGCAAGCGGCCCCTTGGATCTGCGTAAAGGCCAGGTGTGCGGTATTTCTATCTTCTCATCCATATGAAACCGGTTGAGAAACTCGGGACCAAACAACTGCTAAGATTTCTTCCAAGTTCACAAAGTTTGTGATTTATATGTTGGCGTCTCCAGATAGACTAGCTGTTTCTACAGCACAGAGAAGAACTAAATATTCTCCAAGGACAAGTCATCAGGGCTGTGCAGATAGCCTGCCCTTTGTGGCGCCAACTTCTGCTTATTCCTAAATGAATGTGTGCACCGACCACAAAGCATGCTCTTCTGATTAATTCCCCTAATATTGGACATCAAATTAATTGAAGCTCAAAGTGAACTTGGACTTGTCTTTGCCGGTGTCTTTCATCTTTGTCACCCGGACTGGTCGGATAATCTAGCTAAGAAGAATTTATGAAGCTACTACTGCCCATTCGCTATCAGACTCTTACACTTCACAAGTGGGTCAGTCATTCACAGGAAAGAAACAATAAATCTTTTTTTCTCTTTAAAACTATGTTTTGTAGACACTTTATTTGCCTCTTAACTAACTCAAGATGATCAGACCCAGAAAAGAAAAAAATGATAGAAACAAAATGAAGCACAGTAAAGGGAAGAAACGAGAGAGCACAGAAAGTAGCAAGAGACAGAACTGCAGGAGAAGGTGCAGAACCAACTCCAAGAGGAACTCGGGGACTGTCCCCTTGCAGAGGCCAAGCGGATGGAGGTGCAGCCTAGGGTGTGTCTGTGACTCACGTCCGTGCTGTGGCTTGGTACCTGGGTGATTCATTTGATGGAAAACAGAGCCGAGTCCCAGAACTCCTCATCAGCCCCAGACTTTCTTGGAATCCTTTGTGACTTCAGTGTACATGTCTCTTTTTCCTCATTTTTATAAAATGGAAATACTGACTGCTTATCAGAAATACCCCGACATTGGAGTCTGTCTGTCTAACACCTTGAGATTTGAATTTTTAAAATTTCTCTGTTTATTGGTCTGCGCTTGCAGGGCATGGTGGTCCCGTGCCAGGCCGGGAGCTGGGACACGTGCACAGCACTTCCTCTTCATTCTCTTCATTTCCCCTCCCTCCCTCTCTTGACTGTGGACTGTGGAGTGTAGAAGATATTAAGGGAACTGGAGCAGGCCCTTCTGCATGGCCTCCCTTGTCTCCGGAAGGGACAGAGAGCCTGCAGACCCCCAAGGGCACCCATGTGGGGCCAGCAGGTGCAGACTGGATTGGTGGCTCCCCAACTTCTCACCGGGACTCAGCAACCCCCATTTTTACATCCACATGTTCCTGTGCTTTGTGAAGCATTACTTACTTTTCCTCCGCGGGCTCTGCCTGCTGTCTTCTACTCTGTCCCATCTCATTCCATCCTATCATTTCGTTGTTCTGAATAAGTGCTGGCCAAGATCTATGAACTAGATTTCCCAACTCCCCCCCCAGATCTCTAAGCATACTCCCCAGCCTGTGAGCCCCCTGCATATACACAGTATCACACCAGCACAGTTTCCACACGCATCCCTCTCACACTCCATCTCTCCTGCCAAAATACTTCCAGCTCCTTAAACTCTGCACTACCTTTCAAGTCCCGAATTTCACCTCTAACCCAGGCACTTCAGTCCCTTCCCACCTACCTCTCCTTGCTGAGCCAGGCCAGTCCAGCTGGGTAAGACTCAGGTCGGGCCAGCACCGCTTGCTCTCAGACTGTTGATTTGTTCTCCACATTCCCCTGAGCATCCCGGCTAACCCTTGTCTCAGCCTCACCAGGCTCTGTTGTGATGGCCACTTATGCAGAGGTTTTCCTTCCTGCTAGACCCCTGGTGAGGCAAAGGCTGTGTCTTGTTTGATAGCCACAAGAATGAGGGTGATGGCTGACGCCTCTCTGATAAATAAGTTTCAGATAAATGAGAAGCTGCTGTGGCCAGGCACCTGGAAGGCAATGGGCTGACTTCTCAGCAGGCCGCAGACAGGGAAGCACCTATTCATCAGCATTGCAGGCGCGTGCTGACCCTCACAAGAGCCTGTTGTTGCCGTTGTTGCTGTGTTATTGGGAGGTAATGTAGCAAAGTCAAGCAGTTAACAACTCAGACTGGTGACGTGTAGAATCTCAGCTTCCTCGTCTGCAAAGCGGGAGCAACAAGCTTTTCTAGGTGCGTCAGCTTCAGAGTTCAAGCGTTCTTATCACTTTGATTTACTGTCATAGACCCAGAATATCCGTTCAGTTAGTGAATGCCTCTGTTAGTAAGGTTTCCCCTTAACTCATAGCGGCTTTCATCCAAGGGGACCTCTCACCAACTCTTAGCAGAATTCTTTGGAACACATGCGACGTGCTTAAGCATTCCTTATAACTTACCTGATCGGAGGTTTACCTGCCACCTGTGTGGACATGCAGTGACACAAAGAGAAGCCTTTGGCTTTGCCTGCCCCAAGAGGGCTGTCTTTCAGGCTCTTGGGCTACATTTAAGCTCAGTGTCTTCCAGCCGGTCTGCTTCTGGGGAAGTCCCACCGCTCTGGCACAGAGCTACCACGCACGGGCCTTTGCTTCTCTCCTGTCTGACTTCCTGCCGTGTCTCTGCCAGCTTGTCCTCGCTCACTGAGCATGAGACCCACAAAGATCGTGATTCAGAGTCTTGGGGAATTACAGAACCTGTCAGTGTCCTGGACTCGCTCCACTCTGTGCTCTTGAGCCCGTGGGTTAGACCCAGGAGTGGAATTCCCATTGTTTCCTCCATTCCCCATCCCCCTCGTGAATGGCTGTTTGTGTTCTGGGTTTCACTTCGGGTCTTTCCCAGTCCTGGCATTTGTTTTGCTTTGAGTTCTTGTCAGACCACATAACCAGGGCGTTGTTTGAAGCCCTTCCAAGTTCCACCAGCTCACACATCTCGGCCTATTCCATTGCTACCAAAACTAAAACAAAGCCCAAATTTTATGTAGTTTCCAGTCTACTTGGCAAGGCCCCTAACTGAAAGGCTGGCATAGCTCCAACTCTGTAGTATACTGAGTGGATAGAAACAGAAGACACTTCAGGCGATGCTGCCACCTGCCCCTGCTGTCTGGCCCACTAATCTGAAATGCTCTTGCATTGCAGCACTTGTTGCAGAAGTGGCAAAACTAAGCAGTTCAGATTATTGATCCATGACAGTCTCTGACCTGAAAAGAGGAGCGGGGTTCATGCACTAGGCTGTCCTATCTCCTGAATTTCTTAAAGGTCTCCCCAAAGCTGTGTCACACACCTGTCAGCGATCTTGGCATCACTCTCAATGGCCTAGCCACCAGTTCTTCAGATCTGTACTAAATCAGCCTGCGTACAAGGGGACGGAAAGGCCTGCAGCACCACACCAATGTCTTTTGAAGTTTACCAGAAAAACTTTTGCCTTCGCATTGACTTTTGTGCTCACATTTAAGATTACTCTAAATTCTCTCCACATAGAAAAGTTCCAAAGTTCACTCACCCGTCCTAGGTTGCATAACTCCTATGGCGCAGCGTCTGGCTTGGAACACAGGGCTTCAAAACCTGTGTTTTCTATGCTCCTTGCACAATGTCGGAGGGCTCCAGTTAAACCTGTTGTATCATGAAGCCAGGCCTGTGGACGGCGCTAGACATCCCTTAGATTTGCATTTTGCAAGTCATTCTTAGATAAAGTGAAGGGAGCAGCTCCACCTCATGGGACCCGAGATACCGTCCGTCCTTCCCAGCCTTCCACCCTGAGAGGCCCCGCTGAATGCACCCCTGGAGACTGGGCAGACTTTCACGGGCATCCAAAAGCATTTAGCAAGGCAGAAAGGGCTGTGTTGTTGCAAGACTCCTTTAGCAATAATAAATTTGATTGCAGGATGAAGTGTTACAGAGAAAAACAATACGTATATGCACAAATTCATAAAGGTGTGAATGCTCAAACTCCAAGTGCAAATGGAGACCACGCGCCTTCTAGCCCCACAGCCCTGGTCCCAGGGCAGTGTCTTTCTTGCTAGTGTTCTTGACTTTTGACATCTTTATTCTGCTCTCAGACCTGACAGGCTCAGCCCACAGCAAGCTGAGAGGGCAAAGGCCAATCGCTTCCTTGATGAACTACTCGCTCCCAGGTTTTCATTGCTGCCCCTCAAGCCTTCCTGAGAGAGAACTGATCAGCGAGGTGAATGGCCCTCAGTGAGCTCTGAGGCTCTCAGGGAGCTGCGCATGGGCCTGCCCAGTGCTGCGAGGGGGTCCTGGGTGGTGGGCTTGCTTCCTGTGCTCCCCAGCCCTGAGGTGGCCTGAGGTGGAGAGGAGCATCATGCTGCCTTCCCGCTCAGGCTGTGTTCCTCACTGACGATGCACTGGTTATTTCCCCAGGCTTCCCAAGGAGAAGGGATGTGGGGTGACTTCCCTGTCCTCTTGCAGCTGCAGGGAGCCCATGGGCGACAACCAGCATTTGCATATACGTATTGTTTTTCTCTGTAACAGTTCATCCTGCAATCAAATTTATTATTGCTAAAGGAGTCTTGCAACAACACAGCCTTTTCTGCCTTGCTAAATGCTTTTGGATGCCCGTGAAAGTCTGCCCAGTCTCCAGGGGTGCGCTCAGCGGGGCCTCTCAGGGTGGAAGGCTGGGAAGGACGGACGGTATCTCGGGTCCCGTGAGGTGGAGCTGCTCCCTTCACTTTATCTAAGAATGACTTGCAAAATGCAAATCTAAGGGGGATGTCCAGTGCCGTCCAGCCCATCCTGGCTGCGTGACACGACAGGTTTGACTGGAGCCTTCTGACATTGTGCAAGGAGCAGAGATAACACAGGTTTTGAAGACTTGAATTCAAAGCAAGTAGACTCTGGGCTGGGGAGAGCTTAGCTGCATAGGTGCCTGCCTGGCAAGCGCAAGGACCTGGGTTCGATCCCTGGTGCCGCATGCTGTGCCAGCCCTGGAACATCAGGCACGCCGTGCTGGCCCAGAAACCAGGTGTGGTAGCACATGCCTGTAATCCCAGTGCTGGGGAGGCTGACAGGAGGATCATTATGACTCCGAGCTACATAGTAAGACCCTGTAACAAATAAATGAATAAATAAATAAGTAAATATCAAATCAAGTCCGTCCACATTGATTCCTGGGCACTCACTCAGCCCCACACTCATCCCCTGCTGGCTGGATGCCAGCAGCACATGACCACGGCAGTATGTGAGGACCTGTGGCTTCCAGGGTGGAGCAGGTGCAGACCTGCACCAAGGCCCCTCCTGCCTGGGACTGCAGTGTCCAGGGATGTGTGTCCCGCTGAGCAGGGGACTCTAGACCAGGGAAGGCTCCCCCTACCCTGGCTGGGTTGGAGAACCGGCCACACACAGCCCCATTTTAGAAGCCAGATGCCACGCTTAGTGAGTGATCAACTTTTAACTTTTTACTGGCGTCCCTCCTCCAATCATGGCAAGAGTGACGGGTGACACGTCAGTGGGTAAGTGTTGGAGACCAGACTGTGAGTGCTAGAGACACCTCATTTGCTCTCAGCAAAAGAGAAAGTGTGCATGTGAACATGCGTGCACACATGCACGCCCTTCTCTGTGCCCAGAATGTGGCTCCCTGAGACACTGAGGGTAGAGTCTGTGTGCTCACAGGGCCACCACAGCACCAACAGGGCTTCGCCCAGCTGCAGTATGTGGTCACCAGCTGCTGGGGAGCAGGTGTTTTTGGTTCAGAATTCTTAATCATTTAAGGTCACTCTGTTCTCATTGCTATAAGCCCTGGCGGGGAGGTCCTGGTGTGGTGAGCACCCCGGCACTAGGGGAGTGTATAGGTGTGACTGGCCCAGCCAGAGTGGGTCAGGATCTTCCAGCCACTGTCACATTCTTGCATTATTGTCCTTCTTGCTGCTCTTCATCCTGCACTCCTCCTAGGGGTATTGTCTCTCTGTCCCAAAGGGGGAGGCTGAGTCCAGAGGAGGTTTGGTGAATTCCCTAGACCCCCAATGCCAGTGGGCTGTGAAACCAGGAAGCTACCCCACAAGGACAGCACCATTTGTTGGGTTGCTGTTGTTCTTAACTACTCCAGATTGCCTGGCCATTTTTTTTTTTTTTTAATATAGATGGGACTAAAGTGTCTGCTTAGGCAGAGCACATGCAGTGGTCCAGCTTGCCGTGCCGGCCCCACCCCCGGGGCACACTGAGACCATGACTGAGTCTGGGTGCGTGCCTGTAATCCTAGCATTTGGGAGGCTGAAGACAGGAGGATCACTACAAGGCCAATCTGTGTAGTGAGCCCCTGTAGACCCTGTACCAAATACATACATACATACATACATACATAAAAATATATAGATGGGATTAGAGAAACTTTTGCAAACATCTGAATGCAACTTCATAGGAGAATAGTAGCTATGAAATCAGAGTGTTAAAGTTCATTTAAGCACTGCCTCATGAGTCCACCCTTCAGACTCCCCTCCCGAGGGCAGATCCAGCTGCTGTCCCAAATGACTCACTTGGAAGTTCCACCCAGGCAAATTCGAAGGACCCTTTCCTTGCAGGAATTGTGTCTGGACTCCTCGGTAGCAGTGTCGTGATGGGGGAAGTACAAGGAAATTGGTCCCTGGGGTTTTGTCACCCTGGGACACAGAGCTTCAGAGCGTTGGCACCTACTGCTCATCTGCCAGATTGACTTTTTCTGGCAAGTGTCTGGTAGCTCCCAACCCACAGAGTTCTGGGCTGTTCAATTACACTAAGCCTAGAAGCAGAGAGATCAGGGCACAGGATCGCTGAGCAAAGCCAAGCAAGGCTAAGCTGCTTCCAAACCGCAGAGCGCCGCCTCTGTTAGTTTCTATAGGGTTTTAGAAAGGCCTGCAGCGGGTTTATAGATCCAGTCTACCCACTGTATTTGTAGCTGGGCAGTCACAGAAATCCATAGCTCAGCTGCCAGCGAGCTACCTTGAGCACCACTCTCTAGCTGGGAGATTTCGTAAGATCCTTGCTTGTCCTCGTCTCCTCATTAGTCAAATGAGTGAGAAAAGCATCCGGAATTGCAGATGGCCCAGTGTGATCCATTTCTCCGCTGGACCTCTTAGTGCTTACCATGACCTGGGCTGTGGGCTTGTGTGGCCTGGGAGAATCCAAAAACTGGTGTCTGCCTTTGATCTCCCGTTTGATTCGCTGCCAGCAGAGGATATTAAAATTGGCTTGCATCAGCTGAGCAGATCTGGACGGGCAATGGGGAAGGGAAAGAGGGAGTGGCCCGGGCGGTGCTGGAATTAGAGAATAATCCCTCGCGTTGTAGAGCTTGCAAAGCACTTTCCCACACGTTGTCTCCTTGGATCCCTACAAATCCCTGCAAAGATATTCTTAGCACCATTTGACAAGTGAGAAACGGGAAGCTGAAAAGGTGAAGTGACTGGCCAGGGCGTACAGGGAGAGGCAATGCTGCAGCAGAAGGAAGGGCCAAGCTCTGGCCTCCTCACGCGACTTGCTGGAAGGGCATCGGGATCTGCACTGAGGCTGTGCAGCTCCACTCAGCCAGCAGTGGATGAGGAAGACCGCTCCAGACCTCCCGTTTCCTGAGGGCTTTCCCACCGGCTTTTGCTGTGGGTCCTCTCCCCACACACAGTTTCTCCTTTAGAGGCCACTTTCTCCGAGAAAACCTGAGGCTTTGCTGGAGGCTCCTATCATGTGGCTTCCATGGCACCCAAAGATCACTGTCACTGCTCCACTGCCACTGTAATTTGATGGCTGTGTGGGACTCTAACTGCATTCAGCACTGAGACTGGTTAGGCACGGCTCGCTCCCAAGCAGCTAACCTCCTCTGTAACTCCAGCGTCCAGCACAGGGGAGTCTGAGTGAATAATTCTTGAATTAATTTTGCATGGTCAACTACAGCAAAGAGACTTTTCACCTTCCCAAGGGCAGGTAGAAACTGAAAGCTGTTTTTCCCAGCCTACTCCCAGCTTTATGCAGGTACACTGGGAAATAAAAGCTGCATCCTTCGGTGAGCAGTGTGACGTTTTTCTGTATGGAGACCTTTTGAATTGGTCAGCCCGTCCGTGACTCACACACGCTATTTTGGTGTGCTGAGAACATTTCAGAGCTGCTGTCCACAACTTTTCCTGTTCAATTATTATTAAGTATAATCACTACGCCACACAACGAGCCTCCCAGAAATTCTCCATGTCCAGCTGGGTGCTCCACCCTTGCTCAGATCAATGCTTGAAGCCACCACAGACTTCCCTGTTTCCAGAAGGAGGTGCCCAGGAAGCCACACTCAAAGTATTAGCCTGAAATCTTATTTCATTCCCAGAAGGAAGCTTAGAGTTGGGAGAGGACTAGAAGGGGGACAAGGACAGAGGCTAGGGTTTGTGTAGCCATATGGCGAAAGATAAGAGCAGATATTTTTGGAGCTACTGGAAAACTTAGACACGACGCTGGTCCTACTCATGTGTCTAGTGTCATTGCTGGGACCAAACTCCAGGCCAAATTTCTAGCTGTCAGATATCACTTTCAGGAAGAGAGCTGAACTTGCTTCTGTGGATATTTATAACTGTTTTTCCTATTTAGTTTCAGGTCAGAAGGGCCCCAGCAGAGCCCTAAAAGTGGTACCTGAACCACACATGTATGGTATGTGGCAAGTGTGGCAGGCAACTGCTGACAGACCCCAAGCACTCCCAAGTATTGTAAATACAAATTATAGTGTTTAACCTAGTGCCTGAATATGCAAATCCTTTCAAGTACTTGGGAATTAATGAACATGATGACCATATGAATTGAATCTTTCTCATCTTGTCATTGAAGGCATTTTGCAATTGGAGATTCTTGATTTTATTTTTATATTTATTTATTTCTGATACCGGGAATTGAACTCAAGACCTTGTGCTTGCCAGGGAGGTGCTATATGTATCTTAAAGACCCATACAGCTCTTCAAGGGCTGGCTGATACAGGAACCGCGCTGTGTTTTCAGCAACAGTCCTAAGAGATGTGTAAACAAGTGGCTAAGGCTGTGTTCCAATAAAACTTTATTTGCAAAACCAGGAAGTGAACTGTATGCCATGGTCCCCTAAAACTGCAGTTGCCAATTCCTATCTTTACTATTTTGTCTCTTTCTGAAACTCTTGCTGGGGTTCTCTATGTCCTGCAAGCTGAGGTCTTTCTGTGCTCTGAGCTGAGCAATATTTTCACACTTTGTGACATTTAATGCTCTGTTCTTTCCTCTTTGCTCTGGTCTCACATTGTTCTATGCAGATCGTGTCCTCAGTCATGGTTTCTCCTGAGCCAAATCCTTCCCGAGCTCTGTGAGCGAATTCTTGCAGTAGGGGGCGGGGTCAGATTCCCCTGAGGAGTCTTCGGCATTGACACACAGCTCACCTCCATGCTCGCTTCCTAGTGGCCGGGTGAGGACAGGGAGGACAGAGTCTTACCAGCTCTGTAGATGTTGTTCAGCCTGTTCAGGCCATTCCCACCCTCACCCCAGGCCACCCCTTGTGGCACTGCCAAAACCCTATTTTCTTCCAGAGGCCTTCTCTGGCCGCCTCCACCCACACTGAGCTTCTCCTCCCATAGGCCTCCTTGGGTACAGAATTCATTTCGAACATCAGCTGTGTTATTTGGGTCTTAAGCTTTTCCCGTGTAGGCATTGTGTCTCTTGGGAGATGGGGAAGGCAGACAGCAACTCGAGCCCACGGGTAAATCAGATATTTTCAGGTAATGAAAAGAAAACAAGATAATGGGTTGTGGAGTGCCTGGAGAGGGGGATTCGAAGGATAAGAAGTGGAGCTTTTTAGATAGGGCAGTCAGGAAAGAGGAGGAGGCAGTCATGTGGCTGAAACTTGGACAGTTAGAGCTGATGGGGGCAAGGATCTCCCCCACTGAAAACACTGCTGACCACAGGTGGTTGCAGCAGACTCAGGCAGAATTAGAAAGAGTCCCCTTGTTTAATGTGGTCAGAGAAAGTGTGGTGCAGGATGCCTGGGCAAATGGGAATTTCAGGGAAAGAATTCTATGGGAAAGACCAACTGTAGTACAAGAACTAAACAATATGGTATTTATCTGAAATTTAAACTTAACTGGGCATCTTGTTGATTGTTGTTTGTTGGTTTGGGCTACATCTTACAACTCTACTATTTATTCATAATAAAACATGGCTCATGGCCGGGGAGATGGCTCAGTAAAATAAGTGCTTCCCCGGCAAGCGCAAGGGCCTGAGTTCAATCCCCGGTTCTGAAAAAAAAAAA
>NDGM010984838.1:0-14819 GCA_002564305.1 Octomys mimax | reverse complement strand
GGATTTGTTCTAATGGTGTTTGTAAATAGGATATCAAGTCTGCATCTTGTACAGCAATTAACACTAGAAAGAATGTATGCAATGTTTTAATTATTAAAACTGTCCTACCAATTTGGTTTGAAACTGTCTCATGGTATTTGTTTCTCAATAAAATTATTACAGTGAAAAAACTGATTACAGTGAAGAGATCTATTAAAAATTATATCTATTTTTTCCTCATCCTTTGTTCTTACATTAATAGGAAATGAGCTCATTTTCTCAGATTGATTGAGGAAGATGCCATTTTAGGAATTCTTTATGTAAACTCTTTTTTGTTGAAGGGGTACTAGGTATTGAGCTCAGGACCTTGCGCTTGGCATTCTTTCATAAGAGGACAAATCATGTAAAAAAAAAAAAAAAACCAGAAATTTGTATATCTTTCCTTTGTCAGTTCATGCCATAATCAAAAAATACTGATTAGAAAAAAGAAAACATCCTTCACACAATTATGGAAGCTGTAAGCCTGAGATTAGGACACCTGGGTAGTTGGCTTTGGGTGAGGACTTTCCCCAGAGTATGCTGTGCTAACGTCTCATCGCACCACACTCACGTGGCCATGAGCAGAGAAAGGAAGCTGTCTGTCCTGCAGTGGCACAAAGCCATTCATGAAGCCTGCACTTTCTCTGCCTCCATACCCTGATCACAACCTACGGGCCCCCTCTCCAAATGTACTAGTAACGAGGGCTTCCACCGATGGTAGAAGCACAGATTTTCTGTCCACAACCCTTTTCATTTTACTTTTTTTTTTAAAAAAAAAGAAAGAAAACAAATTAATGAATAAATTAGTAAGAATTCACTACCTCCAACCAGAACACACAGGACAATTTATAGTGAATGTAGGTGGAGACGCCTGCATCCTTGTAAGTATCCTTGTGAAAGAACCAAGCACAGCACTCAGCTGAGGTAGGGGAAATCGGGCTACCTTTCTGCAGCACAAGCTGCGGTGTTTCCGTCCCACTTCCTGAGAATACTCTAGGTGCCTTCTGAAAATAACTCGAAGGGACTGTGCTGCCATATGGCTGAGATGCAGGCCTGTCTGAAGGTGTCACCAAAGGGGTCCTCTGAGGACTCTCAGCCATGTGCAGATCCTTTTTCCTTCCTCTGCCTGCTTCTTTACTCCCCCACACACCACCCCCTTCCACGCTTCCCTCAAATGTTCTGTAGCTGTCAAGTTTCTTTTATAGAAATAAGTGAAATTATAATGAGACAAGAGTTAGACGTGCCAGAGATGAAAAGAAAGACTTTAAGGAAATAAAAAAAAAGAATTGTTGCACTCTTTGAAAGCCTTAAGGAGGTGGAAGGAGGGCAGATAAAGGGTGTCACCCTGCTCAGGAAGCCCTCTCCCTGCACATTTGACTTTCAACAACGCCTCTGATCATTCCCCAGGGAGCTGGTGCTGAATTAAACTGGATCCTAACAAAGATCCACTGCTGTGGTGGTAAAAAGGAAAAACCCAAGAATTCTCCCCTTCCAGCCTGAACTAGAGCCTCTCAATTGTAGATTATGATTTATAACTTTTGTTTGATTTTTTTGAGAACAGAGCCCTTTTCACTTCCTGATTTTTATAACATCCAAAAAAGATCCAGAAAGGTTATTCTGTTTTCATTGACAATGAAATTTCTCTTCTCATATCCACAGAGGCAGGGTAGTAGAGTTTTTAAAAAGTATTAGAAAGAAATGATGAAGGTTTAAGTTGGTAGATCTACAAATCACCATACATATACGAAAACATCACATTTTCTCTCATAAATATGTGCCAACACTGTGTGTCAATCAAAAACTTTAAATGAATTAAAAACTTAGACATACACACATTGTAATAGCAAGCAAGAATTTTTATATCTTACACATTGTGAATGCATTTAAGCTCTTTGTCTCCTTTATGAGGAGTCTGCTCCAAAGAAAATCTTTGGCACCTTATATTTTTCATTAGCATTGTTTTACAAAAAAGTGGTCAAGTCTACAGGTTATAAGCCAGTTCTTAAATGTTAAGTCTTTTCTCTTAAAATGTCTTATTTTTGCAGGTGATATAATATGGGCCTACAGATGCTGCGTGACTTATACAAGATTTCATTCTCAACTTTAGAAGCAAATTAGGAGCCAGAATCCTGAGCTTCCTGAGCCTGAACTGACAGCTGTGCCACCTGATGTTCTGGCTGTAGGACTTGGTGTTGTGTTTTGTTGTGTTTACTGAGCTAAGGCTGGTTTGGAGTGTGAAGTTATGGGGTTAGCTAGGAACATGATGAGCTGAGCTGCCCCCAGCAAGGTCAGTGGCATTTCCTCTCAGGTATGAAACTAAATTTTTCATGGTAGATACCTAGTGAGGAGATTCAGAATCCATGAGGGGTGGATGCACACCTAATCTGGGAACACAAATGAATACACTTAAGAGGAGTGTACTGAGTTAGAACATAAATATTTCTATAGTTCAATGATAGGAATTAAGCCACATGCAGGAGGTAATGTCTTGAAACAAAATGCAAAGAAATATAATATGATTGATTAAATTGTTAAGTACTTTTGTATCTATAATCACAAGTAAAAAAAAAAAAAAGAAAAACAGTTATGGTGGAGCAAGTCTGTAATCTCAGTTCCCTGGGAGGCTGAGACAGGAGGCTTACAAACTTGAGCTCAGTCTGGGTATCATAGTAACTTGGCCAGGTCCTGTCATGAAACAAAAATAGGAATGGGCTCTGTGAAAGCTCTGGTTTCAGTCTATGGCACCACAATACAGGACACAACAAAACAAAGAACAGACACAAACCGTGTACAACCTGACCTAAGCTGATACAAGAGACTTGACATTGAATCTCAGGACCTTGCTCAATTTACCATGATGAAGGAATGTATCTGTAAAAGCCTATTGGATTAGAGTGGTAATCTAATTCCAAGCCACAACTCTGTATACTTTTGAACTTACTTTTCCTTTGTACCAACAAAGTGAGAGTTGGTGAAGTTCTGATGGCATTAGCCATGTCCACCTCGTTCAAAACCTAAGTGGGGCACTCAACTGCAAGTACATTTTTGTATTTAGGTGAATTCTACTTACAAACCAGAAAGTCAGTGTGGGCCACATGCCAGCTGTTGACAGCTGCATTTCCTCTTCTACACAAACTTGTGAAGCAAACATAGGGTGGGGTTGAGATGTCCCTGAGACTCTTGTGAGGCAGACTTTGGACCAAATTTTATCAAATGGTTCCCTGTGTCTCACAATGGGATTCAGGACATGCTACCCCCACCCCGCAAAATGCCACCTCGCATTTGTAAAAGCAGCGGCAAAAGGAGCTCCTTCTCATCTTCCCCTTGGGCTCAGTCAGAAGCAAACCATAGAGCCCAGCTGGCCTTCCTCAAAGACAGACCCTATGGTACTTGTGTAAGGATGTCCACTCTATACCAAGAGGGAAGCAATACCCCCACTCCAGTTAGGGACACAGGGAAGAATCTGAATATGCAAGCCTTGCTACATTTTTCTAGCTTCTAGCAGAGCAGTCCTCATTTTGCTATCACATTTCCCTACTACCAGTCACTTCCTCACCAGCTTGGCATCAAGTTGAGTTTCCTGTTCACTTCTGTCTCACACTACTAAGTCTCTTGTGTCCTACAAGACCTGCAATAAACACATGTGTCTGCTTTTCTCATGTTGGTCTGTCTTCTGCTCTACAGGCCTCAGCCATGGACTTGTGGTAAGGGAAAAGCAGAATTTTTAGCCCATATACACACCCAAATAGATAAAGTGGCACTCCAGACATTAACATTAGCTCAGACGCTTTGAAAATCCTTGCTGAACATTTTTTCTTATACCAGCCAACACTTCTCCAGGTTGGCTGTGGGTTTTCCAGAACCTTACTAGTATTTATCCAGTATCATCCTCATACATTCTGGATTTAGAAATGGATGCAGGTCAGAATTAGGTGGGGGTTTTGTTTTCTGTCAGGTTTCTTTAACCAGGCTGTTTTTTTGGCTGGCTGATGGGAATTTTCTCACTATACAAATATTGTTGAAAGAGGGACATTATAAATGTACTTGACCTTCAAAATTTAGTTAAGTGCCAAATTTTAGTCTCAACCAAATAGAAATCCTTCTATTCCTCCAAAACCCAAGGAGCCATTGTGTCATCAAAGCTTCCCAGCAACAGGAGCTTTAAACTCTGAGCTACCAACTAGTCATGAAGTTCTTCTCTACTGTCACCTCCCCCAAATATTTATCAAGATTGCTCCATCTTTTAGGTCCTCCAAGGTAAATGGATAGGTTAATGTGGTGGGACACAATAGGATAAATGCATTTTGCATCCTTTTCTCTGGTAATATCTTAATTATTTCTTCTCTCATATTCCAAAGAAATTATGCTACATTGTCTGTATTGAAAATCTGCTTTTTATTAAAAAGTGGAATTTCACCTACAACATAAAGATTGGTACAGTTTTGATAGAATTAGGTTCTGTGATGTGGGGATTGGTATTTTCAAAGTAAGAAGAACATTTTGATTGGGTAAGAGCAGACTTAATCCAGGCAGCCCCTAGGAGTTGGCTTTGACCACCCCTGTTGGAATAAGAAACTCTCAGCCACAGGCAGCTATTATTTGTACTCCATAAGTAAATGCCTATTTCTGTGAAAAGAGATTTAAGCATAGACACTTGAAACTTTACAAAGCACAAAACCAGAAGGCATGTGATCCAAGACGAGAGGGTGAGGGTCTTCCAGGCTTTATCCACAGAAACAAGCAAAGGATGTCTTCTTGGGACACAGTCTTTCTGAAAATCAGGACCTCAAACTAAAAGATGCTTCACTTATCCCTTCTCTTTTCTATAAGAAGACACACATAAAACCATGTGTTTAGTATACAGAGTGGGCCTTTTATTAGTGTTTCCTTTATGTGACAACTTGGCTTTAGAAATACTAACAATGATCAACATTCATAGTCGTTTCATTGTAAAACTCTTCACAATCCACACACTACATTTTTATTTTAAAGATATCATTTCAATTGAATAAGATGTTTATTCTATGAATGAAAATATAAACTTACCAAACAAAAACATTGCAAGTGACAATAGGCACTGTTTCATTCTGGCAAGTGTTAAACATAATTGAAAAGTACCAAAGTAACAAGAGCAGAATGGAAGGATTAATGTTAGTTTCTTCATCTTTGTGATCAAAGCATTGCCATTCACTTGCATGTGGCATTTAATACAATAATAAGTTAATACCAGAGACACAAATTGCATGCATGCTAAAAGCCTAACATTGCAAACCTTTAAAAAGCACTTGTTTAAAATATCCTCTTCACTTCACAATAATGAACGTAAATATTTATGTAATGTGTTAATACAGTATGTGTGTAAAATATGCCAGGGCATGATGGCCATCACCTCATCTACTTGTCATTTTTGTAATGAGAACATTTAAAATCTACTTTAGCATTTCTGAAATACAAAAAAATCAAGATCAACTAACATAGTCATCCTTATGTGGTAGAACACTGGTCTGACTGAAAGTCAGTTCCTTTGGCCAACTTTTCTCCATTGTCTCTGCCCCAGCTCCTGGTGCAACCAGTCTGTTGTCTACTTCTATGAGTAGAACTTTTTCAAATGGTACATATAAGTGGCATCATGCACTACCATAGTACCTCTGCCAAAAAACTTAATTCTTTCATGACAAATCCTGCAACCAGAATCCTGGAAAAATTTAAATTTATGAACTAGGATACCACTGTATGTGTCTTTTGGTATCTGACATTTCACTTAGCATAGAATCCTCTACATTAATCCATCTTGCTACAAGTAACAGGACTTCATTCTTTTTTAAGACTGAATAGTATTCCACTCTCTATGTGTATTATATTTTCTTTATTAAGTAAATTTTGATGTATATTTAGCTTGCTACTATAGCTTGACTACTGTGAATAATGGTGTCATGAACACGAGAATTGAGATATGTCACGGATAAACTGATTTCAGTTCCTTTGGATAAATATATAGAAGACAGACTGCTGGATCATATGGTGTGTACAGGCACATGTACCCAAATTCCTTTTTTCCCACATCCTCATTGTCATCTTTTGGCTTTTCATGACAACATATTCATTTAAAAAAAAATTGTTATATAAGTGTATGTGTTTGTGATACATATTAGCTACATTTGCTTTTAAGAAAGCAGGATATGGTAATGATAGATGATAGATAAATAGATTAGATTAGATGGTTAGATTAGATTAGATTAGATTAGATTATTTAACTTATTTTTTCTCCACCTAGTCTTCATTCTCCTCTCTTTCCCACACTTTCCTGGATCTTTTCCCTAAAGAAATGTCTACTTCCCTGTTTCTGATCTCTCCATGTACAGACATGAGGAGATATCTCATCTTGATATCATTTTGTGTTTCCTGATCCTTAGTGAAATGTAGGGATCCATTAGTCTTTCAGTGTGTTCCATTGCACCTGAGTAGAAAGGGTGGCAGCAATGAGGAAAAGAAGAGAAGAGCTGGTACACATGTGGCCTGTACCTGGTTGGCAAGACCACCCCCACCACCAAAATAGGGGTGTTTATTTATACCTTTGCAAAGTTGTTGTCATGTGACACAAGGTTGCCTAGTGACTAATAGATGACATTAATCAGTCAGGATGCTTATCTCAGGACTGAGGTAGCTTGACTGCTTTAGACAATGAGTCTCACTTTCTCACATTTGACCAATTAATGACACTGAGATTTTTGTCATATATCTGTTCACCATTTGCATGTCTTTGGAGGAGCTCAGGTCCTGTCAGTTCAGGTCTTGTTAGTTCACTTTAAAAAATGTTCAATGTGCTTATATTCTTAAGTTGAGTCTGACTGTCTGTTTCTGTACACATATTGTTCATAATTTTGTAGGAAAAAAAGTTTTAAAACTTGGAGGAGGGGATTTATCTTCACAATGTGAAATTCACACTTGTTCTAACTTCTGAGGCATGCACTGGAGGTCTGGTACTAAATGTAAATCTTGAAATAGTGAAGATTGGTCTTAGGATCCGAAGAGAATCAGTTTCCTTCTGCAAGTGATTATGAATAATTCCACTCCTAGTCTTTGGAAAGACAAGTCAATTCATATAAAGAAGTAAGGATTTTTCATTTGAAAAAAATGTTTTAATGAGTATTTGCATGTTATTAAAAGTAAAAAGAGAAAGGGTTTGGGAAACTCTGATATTTTTTCCCCAAAGCTCTCCTCAAGATAGCATTCTGATTTTCCAGATCACCTGCTTGCCCAGTGGGTACCCGAAGCTTCTCATGGAAGGCGTCATGAGCCTTTAAATTTAACTGAGCTTTTTATAATCACAGAGCCCTTTGTATCAGTCTTTTAGATGAAACTAGAAGGGAAAATATTACAGCCTCTAGATTGCAAGGAATAAGATATTTTTAACACAGTCATGAAAATGTCTTTTGGAATATTCACAGAAAAACAGTCTATAACTTTTTGCAGCATGTAGAAACTTTGTGTCGGTAGTCTTTGAGTTTCCCTGTGTCTTTAAGCATGCTCAGGTCTATCCACAATTTTGAGTTCAGTCACCTCTACATGGCATATTTCACTCAGTCTTCCAATTGTTCACCTTCACTGGGCACTTCCTTTCAGGCAGACATAGGGGATAATAAATGGCTCTTCATAGCTGATTGCCAGAAGCTAGGATGGACTTAGTCCCAAGGATAGCTGTTGTTCATTGCCTTCAAAACCAGCCAAGCTGGAAAACCCATTCCAGAGCTCCATGATGACATTTGAAAAGTAACCAGTCCTGGGAACAATTTCCAGGTGAATTTGTAAAAGGTTTTAGGCATACCAAAGAAACTAACACTGGAAATACAGGTTGTGAAAGGTTGTTAAGTTACAAGCAGATTCACTGGTCATGATGGAAAACTTACTAGAAACTGGAAAATACTGAGTGACTCAAGAGGAAAACAAGATTCAGATCCTCTTTCATGAGGTTTGCATTTCTCAGCAATAAAACAGCATACTTTGTATATTCCCTACATTGGGCTTTAGAGGCCTCCACTGACACCCCAACTATGAGTAGAGCTTGTCTTACATTCTTAGCTCCAAATTTAAAACATGTCCAGTTGATCTGGCCTAAGAAACATGCCCGTGGCCTTCTGTGCACCACTATATTTGGTGCTGACATAAAAAAGTTACAAAGGCATGAAATCTGCTCTATTAGTTCCAGAATAGGAAACAAATTGCACTTTCTACCTGACTATGTAGAGGAAGCTATTCTCCAGTCTTAGCAACATTGCTGCCAGAAAGGGCCCTCTGCTCACTGTACCCTCATTGTCCTCAACAGTCACACTCATATGCTTTTTCATTTCCCTGGGACATTCCAATCTCCTTCTCTTTTTAAATCAAGAGAACTCCTCCCTAGATCTTTGCATGAATGGCTCTGCCCAGTCAAGGAATTGACCACTTAAATGCCATCTCCTTAGAATGACCTTCCTCAGCTTTCCTATCTAAAGAAATTTTGTTGCTTTCAATCAGGTTTCCTTAGACCAATCACTTAAGACTCAGAAATCATCTTGTTTAGGTGCTTGAATGCTAATTACTTCCCTTTCCCATCTTGAATATGACATCAAAAACCTTGTGTACTGCCTTGTTTTATTTGCTCCACTGAATCTCCAACATTATGTATAGTGGCAGGTATATATTAGAGTTCATTGGGTATTTAAGGAAGAAATAAACTAATAAAGTCTGAGTCTCAAATGGGCAGAGATGCTGGTAAAATCAGTCATGGGCCAAACTGGTATGCTAGCCCTCCCATAACAGAGGGATGTATTATTACTGACTTGCATTCCTCCCCACAAAGTACTCAGCATGGGTTACCAGTTCCTGAGCTCAACCTGAATCTAAATAATGCATGATTGCAAGAGTCTTTGAAAATATAAAAGATCACAGCAATTCTAAGTCTTATTCTCAATGCACATGGATTGTTCTGCAGACACCACTTTCTGACCAATCAATCTGCACGTTTTATGTGATGTGAGGTCCTACTGAGTAAATCACCCTCATAGCATATACTGATTTCTGGCAAATATTTGTTGAAATGAGGAACTCTGAAGGCCTCTATGGCATGTGCATTTGATAGACACTGGGAAGCGTTACAAATGTCAATATCTGAGGTTTTATCCATCACCTTACGGAATTGGAGACATTTCCTGGTGTCACTGGAAGAATCAGACAACATCAAATTATCCTAACAAGAAAACCCAAGGGTTATGGGACATGAGTAAAAGTTTAAGGAGGAAATCTGAAGGTGATTCCCATATCCTGAATGAAAAATAATATGAAAGATAATTTACACACACAACACCAATAAAATAATAATTTATGTTTTAAACAATTATTTCCTACCATTGAATTGTCAATTAAATGAAAATGTAGAAAGATGTTGTTGAAATGCCCAGAGCTAAAGTCATAAAAAAGAGAAGCTTCTTCTATCATTACCTTAATGTATGACTTTGGGCAAGGCACTTTGCCATTATGAACTGCAGATATTGAATTAAATAAACTCTTATGTTATAATACTAACATTGCTGTCCTTTGAGTTAAAAGAAAAAAACCCTTTATTTTGTGCACGTGATGATTTTAGTAGAAACCATTACACTGTTACTGAGATAAACTTTAGTCTTGATAAACATCATGTGTAAATGCTGTTTTCTGTTCTTCCCCTTCCCTGTGATTTGTAAGAGGATGTTTTTAGGGGATTTTTCCCCTTCTCGGGAAAGTATTATCTAGTCACTAAAAACAGGTAAAAGTCTATGGGGATCCAAGCCCATGCTAGGGCAGCAGGCGTTGGCTTTCGTGCTGCCCTTCAGATCACTTCCTTAATCAGTTTTGGCCCCACAAAGACTCCCCATGCACTCTAGAAAGACCTCCCCCTTTGCTGAATCTACAGGAATCATCTGCATCCTTATTACCTTGCTACATCGGTCACTACAAAGGAAGCTGCTCTGTCACCTGAGGATCTCCTGATCAGTTTTCTCTGATTGGCTTCCAAGAGTGGATGGGTGAGGGGGTGGGAGCAGCTCTGGCTTTGCTCTACAGGGAAGGCAGCTGGGGCTCAGCTGCCAAGTTGATAAGGAACAGAGCGCTGTGCACCAGCCAAGCAGAAAACTCGCTCTCACAAATTGCTAAGGCAGAGAAAGGCATAAGACACGTGTGGCTGGGTTCTGAGGACACGTGCTCAAGCCAAAGCCACATGAGGGAAAGACTTCTTTCCTGTGCCAATTAGAGAGCCTTATGTCACTCAGCTGACGAGCAAACCTTCATCACTCAAGAGTTCTCAATGACAGCATGCCTCTCACACATAGCTTAGAATATTTTATTCTCAAATTCATATTATCACAGTTGGGAGATTATAAAGATAAAACAACAGTTTTTCTAGGGTAAAAAAAAAAATAAATAAATCAGTCGCCGAGATTATAGCTCCCTTGCAGCTCTAGCTTTGTCTGTTCCACCGAGAACCGTGACCTCCGCTCCTCTTACATCTAGTCTCCAACTCATCACTTTATACTTAAAATTGTCAAACTCGCTGCACTCCCATCAAATAGCAAAAAGGGAAAGTGGTGCTGTAGTTAATTTGCATGCTGCAAAGTTTTCAAAATTATATAGCCCAGAGATATTGTACATTTCTGCCATATCTGTTATTATAAAAAGCGAAGCTCAAATGGACGCGAAAAGATACATTGTGTCTCCAGGCATGGATTCTTTATGATGAAACTTCATTTCCAGGCTAAGGTCACTATCAGCATTTGTATTCTGTAATTATTCACCTTGTCTACCAAACAAACTGCAATTTAACGTTCGTATCAGTTTTAGCCAGGCATGGTGGTGCAGGCCTGTCATCCTGAACTCCTGAGAGGTTGAGGCTGAGAGAGTGGGCAGCAACACTGTTACTTAGCAAGACCCTACCTCACGATAAAATGAAATAAAGTAAAATAAAATAAAATAAAATAGTGCGGGGGTGTAGTTCAAGGTAAAGGTCTTGGGTTCAAACCTCATACCACAAAAGAAATAAACACATAAATAAAATTTAAAAGCTCTATCAGATTTCTGCAGAAATACAAACAAAACATGACTTCTCAGTCTCACCTTCAGTCTCCCAATATGTTCTTCAAGGATTTATCTTTCTAGTTTAGTCAGTGAGGGATGTAGCACTTACACTCAGCCAGACCCATCCTGGAAGCCTCTGAACAGGGCTTTTAAGATATGTATTTCCCATACATAAGTTTGAGTCACTGCTGGTCCAGTGCTTACCTGAAGTTTTCCCTAAGGACTGATCCAAGTCATACTCCTCGTGTACAGAGCTGTCGAGACCCTTCTATCCCCCATCCTGGGGAGCTGCAGTAGATGGTCCCTCCGGAGCCCGACTTCAGGAGTGACAAGGCAGAGTGCTGCCAGCTTCCGCACTGGATTGCTTAGAAACTGCATCAAATGCCCCCAACCCTCTTAAGCAAGCTGAGAGTGGCTTATTGTGGCAGGAAAAGGTGTCTGACTCACTTACACTCAAGCTGGGATCCTGGATGAAGACAAACTTCACCCTTCACTAGCTTGGCCAGGCAGTTTGCATCCTCATGTGGCTTAGTTCCTTAAGTAAATTAAAATAATAACAGGAATATATCAAAGTTATGGCAAAATTTAAGTAAGTTAAAATATGAAAGTGCTAGTAACTATGACCGGAATACGGTAAGCACTGTGTAAGTTTTAGCCATTATCATGTAATATGTTGAGATTTTACTGAAGTGCATAATTTTAAAAGCAGAAGGGACTTTTAAATTAGTATTATATGTAATGTATATATGAATCAATATTTCACTCCATTTGTACTACAACATTATGCTAGAAGGCATTTTGCTACATTTTCTTCGTGAGAATTAGAATATTTTAATTTTTAAACCATGAATTTAGGTAAAAGTAGGAAAATTATATCAATGTGTAATACATATTAAGAACTTACAAGTGATTAAGCTTAAATAAATGCAGGGACTGAGGTTCGATCCCTGGTACCACATGCCATGCCAGCCCTGCCCCCAGGGTGAGCTGAGCCAGACAGAGGCCAGGGGTAGTTGCATGCATCAGTAATCCCAGCACTGGAGAGACTGAAAACAGAAGGATCACCATGAGTCTGAGCTGCACAGTGAGACCCTGCAACAACTAAATACATTAAAAAAACAAAAAAAACCCTACAAGTGGTCACACATTAACAGCTCGAGAATAGGTGAATAAGCCATTTTAAGTTTATATTCTTATTAATTTTATATTTAATCAAGAATAAATAATATAAGAGAATTTTTATTAAACTCTATGTGTTAGAAAACATAGTTATTATAGTTATGGTGGTATAACAGATAAAATACAGTAAAGATTTTTATTTAGGAAAATCACAGAGAGTGTCAGTGAAAGTTCATAGCTTTGGTTAGTGTTTGAGGGAAAAGTCAGGTGACTCCAGAAGAGAAAAGAAGCAAAGGGACTTAGGAAGACTATGGTTAGTGACTTCTAGTTAGATTTTTTTCTTACAAGCCATCGGCCGCATCTTCCCCCTCTGAGAATGCTGACCCGGCCCTGGGAAGCCTCACAGGAGTCTGGGGCCTACTTAACATCCCAATCAGGGAGCACAAGGGTGCCTGAAGGCTTCATGAGAGCCCCAAGTTTTGGTTCTGACCAGAGTCCTGCCACTTAGAAAAGCAGTCGTTTTAATCCTGTAGCCCTCATCTAATATTTACAGGAAGAAAAATTATACTATCTTCAACCCTACCCAGAAATATCAAGGCAGCTGCTCACATGTGATAGCACATATCACTCTATCAAATTCCATCTGCAGACTGTCAGGCGCACTAAATATTATTCTATTATTTCCCTCCTAGTGTTAAGGATGTCCCTTATACATTTGTTTTCTTTCTAAAAATGTTTGCTTGCACACAAAAGTTTAGTGAGGTATTATTTTCAGAGAACTATAATGTCCACTTAAATTATCATGCTCAAACTGGAAATGTCCTGCTCGTGAAAGTCTCTGAAACTTTACTAGACTTTTCTTCTCCAAGAGACATAAAACACGACCATTTTGGGCTCCTTGTAAAGCATGATGAAATTACTACCCTTTTAACTCTCTGTTGTGGTGAGATACAGAAAGACTAAGATTGGATTTCTTCCAAATACAATTCAGTCTACTTCTTAGCATTGGTTTGATATGGAAACAATTCAACAAAGACAGACATTTCCTTTATCTTTGTTTTTCACTGTGATTTTTTAAAATGATGAGGTAAAATTGTGCTGTCTGATACATTAGCCACTACATACAGACAGCTGATAAATCTTTGAGTTAAAGCTGGTCTAGATTAAGAACGACTGAGCCAGAAGTTGTGGCACATGCATGTAATTCCAGCTCTGGGCAGCCAAACCAGGAGACTCACTGTTAGTTTGCGGCCAGCAAGTGCTACATAGTGAGTTCAGGGCCACTTATGTAGCCTGAACTACATAAGATAGACCCTGTCTCAAAAAGAAAACAATGCTTAAGATATGTGGCAAGTGTAAAATATATACACAGGGTTCTAAAGACTTAAAAAAATGAAAAAAAAAGTATTATTGTTTTTACATTGATTATATGTTGATATGATAAATGTATGATTAAAGATAATTTTTCTACTGCATTTGACTGTTATTTTAAACATAGATCGTGAGGAATGTGGAGTTATCCATGTAATGAACATTTATTGCACAATAATGCTTTAGTGCCTGAAAATGAAAGCTCTTTACGAATGCTGTTATAGAATTTAATAATTCTCTTTCCTGGTGGAATTGATTAAATGCAACATTAAGGTTAATTTACAGAAAACTATTTTTAGTATATCCATGGATATCCTACCAGTACTTCTCAATAGTTTAGGTGTCTTCCAAATTTTTTAATCTGTGCTTTTGCATTACCTTCATCTCTGATAACACCTACAACTTAAATTCCTGATTATATATTGACTCTAAGCACTATGTACTAAGTAACTTTAACTTCCATATGCACTGAAGCTTTTTTCTTGATGGTTTTCACCTTGAAATTCACAATTTTGGAAAAATTCTCTGATTCGATCTTCCCCTGAACTAAGATATAGCCCAATAAAAGTTTTAGATAAAGAGACATAGCTGAAGCCACTGAAAATAGTATTTGTGATCATTTTTTGTTATTCTGATGACATAGGACAGCTGCAGGCACTGAACCATCTTTTTGTCCTTCTTTTTCATCTGGAATAGAGATGTGCTGCTAGACACTATGATGTATTTTTTGAGATAATGCGAAGGCCAAGAAAATTATATACATGTTCAGTCTCATCCCTTGAATCACTGAGCTGATGTCAAAAATTAAGCCAGGTTTCTCATACTATAGGAAAGTAATCTATTAGTTGTTTAAATTTCTGTAAATTAATTTCCTGTTATTTAACTGAGAATATTCCTGATACACAGAAGCAATTATTCTTCGAGTGTCTAAAATTGGAAACATGGTATCATTGTAGACTATGTTCTCTTCATCAAAAAACATAAAAAATGATTGAGCCATACAACTAATCCACTCTGTGTCCCCAAAATGATCTCTTACCTTTTCAGTCTCATTCTTTTTCTCTTTTAGTCTCATTCTTTTTTTTTTTTTTTTTCTGCAGAACTGGGAATTGAACTGATGCCCTTGCACTTGCCAGGGAAGTGCTTATTCTCCTGAGCCATCTCTCCGGCCTCCTTTCTTTTTTCTTTCTTTCTTTCTTTCTTTCTTTCTTTCTTTCTTTCTTTCT